>LGRX02021318.1:64647-78228 GCA_001247695.2 Cymbomonas tetramitiformis
ACCTCCCACCTTATGTCCTTCGAAAGTTGACACCTGCCCATGGCCATCTACGTCGCGCTAGTCCTAGAGCCCGCCACAAGCAGTGGTACCGAAATTCCCATAGGGGCCTGGGGGCTAAGGCCTGTGCTACACCGGATTTCGGTATACACTGTCGAGAAGCAAATAAGATTCGTTTCGCCGGGTCATACAGTCTCCATATGACCCGGCGATCATTTTCAGACGAGTTATTAAATCTATAAATCACAGTCCGCGCGATCAGATTAAAATCGACATTCGCCTGATCGAACGTGCGAAACGACTTAAAAAGGAATATTTCGGGCAAACGCGCGTCGTACGGCGTATTAAGACCATATTTAAAAACGCGACGGATATAAAATCCAAGATTAAATACTTATAGCGTTAATATTGGGATTGCTTATATGCAGCCGCCCCGGAACGTGCAGGTGCAATTTAAGGGACATCAATGCCTGCCGGAAGGGCATTCTGAAGGTTTGAGGTAGTCGAGGGCTTAGGTCCTCCCAAACGGTCTTTGGGGATTTGCGTGAATCCAATTTCTCGCAAAGATTTGGCAAGCTACTTCTTTACATCATCTCTAGAGATGTACGAATGCAGCTGTTCCCATCGGTTTCTCGCAACGCCCCAAGTAACGTTTGTTCAACAGCCCATATGGACGTACTTGCTGCGTTGGTTTGCGTATTTAGTAACTTACACGCGCCATCCCGGATGTGCCGCGGGGCTCGAAGCGTGTGAACCAAATGACCAAATGAAACACAGATGCACACATACAGCGTTGGAAATATGTTTATGTCGTTGTTATTACTATTTCTTAGCGTTCCCTTCGGCAGGATACCGAAGGGAATGCCGTTTTGCGGATGCCGGTTCCCGCTTCCGCCACACGAAGCGGGGAATCCGGGATCTGCTTCCAGTCACCGAATCTGTGCGGGATGCTTCCTAGCGTTCATAATACCTTATATTAAACATTATTCGCTTCTAATATATCGCGAAGAGTTATCAATCTCTTCATTAATCTACCCTGCTGCACTAGGTTTTCACAGTGTAAAGCGCTTAAGAAGCGCGAACGGAAGCGGACAGATTCCAGAAAGATACCGGTGCGATTTCGATAACGGTTTAGATGTCCTTCCTATTTAATCGAACGGCTGTACGGAATTTGTAAACAATGAAAAATATAATTCGCATCTGAGGAATCGAAAAGGAATCCGTCGCGCTTTTCATTACACTCTTAATACGCAGTACGTCGGTCCGACGTGGACAACATCATAAAAACATGCTCGTATGTACAGATCGCGTCCGCGTCGTTTGAAAAATATAAATGCAGATTTTCCACGTCGAAAACTAGACGACCCCATCTTGAACAGTGTCTGTGATTGGAAAATGCAGCATATTCTAGTCCAGCGATACACGATCTTCGCACCCCAGCTAGCCGGTGGTCTTTCTGAACCGTTCCCGTTGTTTTGATCTGATGATCCAGGATTTGTCGCAGGCGACATTTGGGTGACATTTGGTGCAAATGTTGTCCAACCTTGGTGGCCTGGGACAAGGGCGGGGGTGCACTTCGGACCTTTTTTTATCTCAAAACCCCCAATAGAAAAACCGGCGACCGGCGGGCCGTCATCGCGCGTCACTTCATAAAGTTTGGCGTCCCCATGGAAAAGATGGTGGTAGGTGGAAGGTGCGCGGATGGAGCCGGATGAGGACTTGAGGAGGGAAGCAGCAAGCATGGAACACCATCCTTCCGACCCTTACCATGCGCACCCACTATTGGGAAAACCTATCAGAACATGCCAGCTCAAAGATGCCATTGCAATACGACTTTTGTAAGTGCACAACTGGCAAAACACCATTGGTTGTCGATGACGAGCCAGCGACAATCGAGGAGGAGGAAGCGGTGGAGCGACATCCACATCGACATCGACATCAGACAACGACAACGACATTTGGGCTTTCGGCTTAGACCTTTATTGGGGGAAAATCTTTAGATTGTCCCCCTCTTTCAAAAATCCGCTTTTTTGTGTCACGCTTTATGACCGTGACGCTTTATGACTGTCCCGCTTTTCGACTGTCACGCTTTTCGCGCTCACGCTCAATTCTCTTTAGAGACTTCATTTCGTTGAAACCAGTATATTCCAAAACGAACACTGATTTGTGTTACGCTTAATCAGTACGTAGAAACACACGTGACACTGAGGCCCGTGCTACACCGGATTTTGGTACACTGTCGAGAAGCAAATAAGATTCGTTTCGCCGGGTCATGCAGTCTCCATATGACCCGGCGATCATTTTCAGACGAGTTATTAAATCTATAAATCACAGTCCGCGCGATCAGATTAAAATCGACATTCGCCTGATCGAACGTGCGAAACGACTTAAAAAGGAATATTTCGGGCAAACGCGCGTCGGTCCGACGTGGACAACATCATAAAAACGTGCTCGTGTGTACAGATCGCGTCCGCGTCGTTTGAAAAATATAAATGCAGATTTTCCACGTCGAAAACTAGACGACCCGATCTTGAACAGTGTCTGAGATTGGAAAATGCAGCATATTCTAGTCCAGCGATACACGATCTTCGCACCCCAGCTAGCCGGTGGTCTCTCTGAACCGTTCCCGTTGTTTTGATCTGATGAGATCTGTTATTCTCGGCAATAGTGCATCCACTATCCCCTATCAATCGATTGACCAAGCACCGAAATGATGAACTATGTAATGCGTTATTTCAAGGAGATTAAACATAAGTGTAGTACAATTGATACTCCCCAATGAAAAGAGATTATTGAGTGCACAATGCTAAATATAAGGTGCAATCGATGGCAATGTATACTACAAGTTCCACTTGTTGGAGTCCCCTATGGAACTTGTTGTGATATACATATTATTTTACAAGATATTTACACATACATACACGAGCGTTCATACCAATCCACAATATCTACAAAGCTCCGCTCAAGTTTCTCCTTTGAGAAACCTTAGAATGCTATCTACTTACTATTCCGAGGGATCCCCTTGTGTAGGCTTTGAGACACTCTCGTACGCTGAGTCTGAGGACTCCCACCTTCCTGAGCTTATGCAGGATATGCAAAGCAAATCAATGGTTTCGTGATCCACGACAACAAGGGATGGTCCACGCTCTGCACCTTGCGCCTCGACGGCCACCTTTACGATCGTGCTCAGACGCTCAACATCTTTTGGAAGGATGTAGACACTTACGGAAAACGAGCCGGTATCCTCTAGGTAGATATGCTTGCAGAATACATTCCCACTGATACTCAACGACATACATAAACTTCTTTCGCCTCTCAGTTTTTTAAAGAAGGCATCGATCAGGCTGCAATCCTGTGGACACATATGTGAAAGCTTCAGGAAGTTAGTGAAACGTACCTTCAATAACTCCTACAAGCCCGCCTTACGGCCTATGCTCGATTCCATGCAGAGAATTGAGCACCCTACACATCCCAATGAAAATTTTGCACCATGCACAACGTCGTGAAGGGGTGAGTGGAACTTTCGCACAATGGACAACTCAACGGTTCATGCTAGGGACTGCGTACCGAATACAAAAAAGTGATATTATCGCGATACTGCGCTCTTCATCAGCACTAGGATTTACCTCTGCCGCTGCGTGACGTGTGGTTTCGGTGTCGTTTGGGTACAAAAAGTTGGCCATCCCGGATACTAAAAGCACTCCTTGGAGTAAGCCTTCTTTGCCCTCCGGGTTGGCAAATTCCACCATACGGGACAACATGTTTTTAATCTCGACGTCGACATTGAAGTCCACGCGGGCGTGAACGTGAGCGAGCGACACGCCGCAATCGTGGATAAGGATGAAGGTCCAGCAAGTCGCCACGCCAGATGTGAATAACCCAATAAGGGGATCATCATCAGTATCACTTGCCTCCCCCGCTGTGTTCACCTGCACCATAGTCCAATACTTTGCACTAAGAAGATCACTTCAGTGACTTCCTCACCGCAAGATTCGATATATGCGCGTGCGTGCAGGTTACAGATTTCGTGGGTCTGCGGCATAGACTATAGCAACGGCAAAAAGAAAATATGTCCAAGTACAAAGCCGACGAAAACATCGATTTGCGCTCCGATTTTGAAGTAAAGAAGACACACTTGTGCGCACGAATCATCTCGCGGTGCATCGAGGTTCCCTTTGACAAGCTCTCGCGACTAGAACCGCACGTCGCAGACTTGACTTGTACAACTTTCACACGCGAATCAACGCAGTTTTTGCGAGAACAGGTGTTCCGCTCGGGTAAAACAAACTGGCTAAGCTCCCATAATCAGTCCGGCCGAGTGCTTTTATCATGCATCTCGGAAACCCGGATAATACGAAGTGATGACTGACAGTACAGTACTACTGTACTGTCATCCTAGCTACTAGCGGGGTCACGGTTCCGATCAGAGACGGGTCAGGCTAGGGGCTATCAGAGCCCATAATAATAACCCTGAACCTAAAGTCCAGCACACCACCCGGAGCTGTGACGTAGCTAATAGGGCTAGGCAAGCGGAGCTAAGTAAACAGATAACAAACAGCATTCACTGGAAACAGATATACTTTTAGCTGGGTGCCCGGGGACTTGTCCCGGCACAACCCACCACTGCGGCTAAGGCTAATCACACCTCCAGGGATCGAAACAAGCAGACTCTAGCCACTGTAAAGCTGGTCGGCAGAGCCGAGTTCAGCATACGGATCCCATTCAAGAAAAGCATCCGAAGTCAATTGAGAAGAGAACTTATAAGCATTGACACCACCAGACCCAAGTGGGTCAGGCGGATCCCAAAGTGGAGTGGCAAGACTTCCAAAATGCAGAGCCGCTGAGGTCGATTGAGAAAAGAACGGTTCCACATCCCGCGGCGGCATTGACGAACCAGTAGTAATCACGGACGGGCAAAAGGAATCCAGTAATGCACCACCAGGATGAACCGCACCGTAGCCGTGGGTGGCTCCGGGCTCAACCAGGCCCCTGACACCACCGCCGACCACGAGTGTCGGCATCGCCGTAGCACTGAACAGAAATGTAGCCACCATGAAAAGAGTGAGCGCAAATTCTCCGATGCCAAATGGCCTGGAGCCTCTGGGGACTCCGAACCGCCGAAATGCCGCAGCCGCCGGCGGTGCACCCCCTTCAACTTCAGTCAGGCAGACTTCATCGTCATCGGAATCACACACTTCAACAGGCTCAGGGTCAATGTCAAGCCAGTCAGGGTGGACAGTGTTGAATGTTTTGAATGAATTGTCAGCAGAAGCCATCGGGCCGAGAGCCAGAGAGGCAGACGGCGGCACGAAGGCGGCACTGCTGACCTCATGCAAGTCAATCGTCCTACCATGCACGGGTGCAGAGGCCTTCGGCAGCAGCTGCTTGCTGGCGGTCGGCTCAGCGACACCACCAGCAAGCGGACCGCTGACCTCAGCAAATGCAACACGGCCAATGGAAAGATG
The DNA here is from genome assembly GCA_001247695.2 of Cymbomonas tetramitiformis. Lineage (NCBI taxonomy): Eukaryota > Viridiplantae > Chlorophyta > Pyramimonadophyceae > Pyramimonadales > Pyramimonadaceae > Cymbomonas > Cymbomonas tetramitiformis. Next base: position 70,110 of record LGRX02021318.1, read on the forward strand.
CTCAGCAGGTGCAGTCTCAGCAGAGGCAGCAGCATCCTTGAACTGCTGCAGAGCCGTAGGCTCTGGAGCAAAGGAATGCGCAGACAGCTCACAGATTTCAGGTTGCCCCACAAGAGCACACAAGTGCTCCATGGACCCCTCATCCCCAGCGTCATAGTACCGCTGAAAACGAAGGGCAAGCACGTCGGAGTCATAAGACTCGACGGCTTGGCAGTAGGACGCCGAAATGGACATCGGGTGAGTGTCCTTGTGAGGACACTCACTCAGCCAATGCTTTGACCCAACGGCGCGGCACTTCTCGTGCCTGCACGTTGGGACAAAGGTGCCAGACCGCTTGTCAAAAGCCACCTCCGAAGAGGCGGAATGAGCAAGCGGTTGCACTCCAGGTCGGTGGAAGCCGCGCGGAGTGTGTTTCCCATGAGGTGGCTTGGAGCCACCCTTCTTAAGGGAATCCACATCCCGCTGCAACTTGACCAACTGAGAACTGAGCCGCTCGATGGCCGAAGCCAGGCCAGTGTCAGTGGTGCAAGATGCTACGGACATGGGGCGCCCCGCAGTGCGCTTGCCCGAGAGCCGCCCGCAGCGGTACTGCTCGCGCACGCGCGCCTGCAGGGTGAGCAGACTCACAGCCGCACGCTGGTCAGCTCGAGCAAACGAGTCAACCAGCGTGGCGTAAGCCGGTCCAGACAGGGCAGAGAGGAATTGCCTTTTAACAGCGTCTTCGGGCAGCGTCTGCAGACGCTGCGCATCCCGAAGACAACTGTTAAAAAGACGAATGCCAGAGTCAGGGTCACTGTCATCCGAGATCCTCACGTCAAGCAGCTCAGTCAGAGACTCGAACGGAGTCGAATCATCAGCGAGCATACGCACCACCTCGAGGGTGGCACGTTTGCCGTCAGCAGGAACATCAGCTCCAGAAGCCTCCACCCAATTACGGGCAGGAGACCCTGGCGCAGTCAGCAGCAACAGCACAGAATACAACAGCTCATTTGCAGCAGTCATGACAGGGACATTGGTAGCAGACAGCTCAAACAGGGGTGCAAGTGCCTGCGACTGCAGCGTGAAAAGCTGTTGAATCTCGGAAACCAGTTGCGAAAAAATGTCCGAAGCCGACGATTCATTGCCATGAAATTTTGCTGTTTTGTCTCCCAGAACTTTAGTGGCTGCTGTCTTTGCGCACTGAACATCAAATGAGTCCTTTCGTAACCGCTGAACGAGCGTTGCAGCCGCAGCCGATTCGTCAGCCGAAGCTAAATGCGGCGTTGTAGGGGTAGCCGAATTCAGTGCCCCAACATCATCGAAAATAGTCGCTAATTTACGCGCCCTAGCGCGCGTACGTGGTCTTGGCGTTGTGTCCATTTCTAAAATGACGGTGAGATGGGATTGCGGGCTAGCGGTGCGACAGTAATGGACAATCTCGCAGCGGCCATTTCCTGCAGGAGCCTCAGCAAGCAACAACATAATCAAGCAGGTCATGAGCCGAGTGGCTAATCGTGGGAGCGACCCACAAAACGCGGAGTGTCCTGCCCGCTGATCAAACGGAACGTAAAGTATAACCATACTTAGCGACGATACTCTGCCGAATAAATGCCGAAAAAAAAACTGATCTCCACTTCAAAAGTAGGCCATACTGCGAAGAGAAAGCTACTGTCTAAGGGGGCGCCCACCCCATCTCCGTGTCAAAACTTAGCCAATCATGGCAACAGCTCGGCGCTGTGCCATCAGAATTACTAGGGAAGTGGTGACGCGCATAACCTGCGAGAACAGGTGTTCCGCTCGGGTAAAACAAACTGGCTAAGCTCCCATAATCAGTCCGGCCGAGTGCTTTTATCATGCATCTCGGAAACCCGGATAATACGAAGTGATGACTGACAGTACAGTACTACTGTACTGTCATCCTAGCTACTAGCGGAGTCACGGTTCCGATCAGAGACGGGTCAGGCTAGGGGCTATCAGAGCCCATAATAATAACCCTGAACCTAAAGTCCAGCAGTTTTTGGATAGAAACCGCGAACACGTATGCGATCCAAAATAGAGCAAAGTCACCTTTTTACAACGGGATGTGAAGCTTAAGCAGCTTTAAAATGATATACTGCACTACAACACTACACTTCGAATACTGCAATTCCAGTTGAAAGAATATAGTCGCTCCAAGGAGTCTAAAGAGAAGAAGCACGTTACGGTGCCGTCCCTGCTATTGTTTTCCCTTTTTGCACGCTGTGCAAACAGTCACGTTGAATCTTTGTGATTATTCTTTTGAGAAAGCCTCTATTTTTAGAAACTCGGGTATGCAGTCTGACACGTTTTCGGTTGATTTATTTGCTTTGTGTTTTGCTATGTAGGAAGTTTCTTTGGCTGATGCGTCGTTTGGTGCTCTCTGTGGCAGTGGTAACGAGTAAAGTTTCACACATAGACGCAATCTACAACAGGATTAGCACTCTCAACATCCTCCCGAAAACGCATACTTCACGGTGGCGTGTACACAAGATCATACCTTTGGCCACCCAAATCCTGAAGCCGAGACGGTGCTAAGTCCAACAAATGGAGCCTCCTTGTACTTGGACCGAGAAAATACATCGTCCAACTTCTCCACCTCCACCAAGTCTTCTACCTTCGTAACAATCATCGCTTCTCTAGGCTGGATATGAAAGAACCCTAGCGAAGAGGGAGAAGGTGGCACCAAGCTTGGAGCACTATTGTGTACTTCCTGCGCAGGCACCGAAATTCAGTTATCTACAAAGCACAATAAGCGGCTGTGTCGATAAATCCAACCGCTTTCAACTCACTTATATACTTACAAGACCCGACGTATACTTAGTTGGTAATAGATTCAAGAAAAATACCTCAGCACGTGTATCGCTGTCGTGCTGGTGCGCCTCGCCCAGTTGTGCGCTGCCGTCGGCCTCGCTAGAACAAGCGGTAACTTCCACTGGCTCTCCCTACACAAACGATAGGAGACTTTTGCCTCTCGTAAAATCGCACAGCTTTATTAAATCGAGAGGACAAGTTCTCCTCGACTCGTTCTTGCGTCATAAGGACGGATATGACTGGGCTGAATTCACGGGAAAGCAAGAGTGTGGTCGAAACCAAAAAAACATCACGATATCTAGTATTATATCACTCTAAAAACCACGATATCTAGTGGCTACATACGAACCTGGTTTTGTTGCAACTTCCTTTTCAGGACCCTGACGTCTTGTGCTTGCTGTTCAAGTTCGCGTTTCTGTTGTTCAACAACCTGTTCAAATTCGCGTTTCTGCTGTTCAAGTTCGCGATTCTGTTCACGTACTTGTTCAAGTTCGCGTTTCTGCTGTTCTAGTACTTGTTCGTGTTCCTGCCTAGAAACGAAAGCGCAACTCGCCTCTGATTGCTCGAATGGTACCTGTAAGAAAGAATTCTCGGGCATCTTTGATTTATTATATCGGTACGGCGGACGCTATGCAGTATTATATCCGCTGTGATATGTTGCAGTTACAACAGTGGTAGAATTATGAGACTTTGTGAACAGTGAAGAGTAATCACACTGCATTGTTGCGTGTGGTGTCCACGCTCCATCTGCATCTCCCAAACGACCACTCGACTGCGACTACTTCAATACTGAGGCCCGTGCTACACCGGATTTTGGTACACTGTCGAGAAGCAAATAAGATTCGTTTCGCCGGGTCATACAGTCTCCATATGACCCGGCGATCATTTTCAGACGAGTTATTAAATCTATAAATCACAGTCCGCGCGATCAGATTAAAATCGACATTCGCCTGATCGAACGTGCGAAACGACTTAAAAAGGAATATTTCGGGCAAACGCGCGTCGGTCCGACGTGGACAACATCATAAAAACGTGCTCGTGTGTACAGATCGCGTTCGCGTCGTTTGAAAAATATAAATGCAGATTTTCCACGTCGAAAACTAGACGACCCGATCTTGAACAGTGTCTGTGATTGGAAAATGCAGCATATTCTAGTCCAGCGATACACGATCTTCGCACCCCAGCTAGCCGGTGGTCTCTCTGAACCGTTCCCGTTTTTTTGATCTGATGATCCAGGATTTGTCGCAGGCGACATTTGGGTGACATTTGGTGCAAATGTTGTCGCCATCATCATATTGGCCACACGAACTAAAGAAAAAACCAAAAAACTTTTCAAACGCCGTCGTCATATTGGCCACAGCCTTTTCACAGACAGACACTTATACTATAACTATAACTAGCAGATTTTAGATTAGCACGCCCCAACCGGCTCACCGTCGGAACCGGCCGGAGTTATGACAGACAAGGGAACGTATTCAATTGGCCGCCGGAGCATTTCCATTCACCGGCTACCCACGACCAATAGAACATTAACGATCAAAAACCCGTATCTGATCCGATTCCTCCGAATATCCCCAATCATTATATTTTGCACTGTTAAGAAACAGGAAAGGTGTGCGCAAGCATCTTTTTAACTACCATCGTTTCACTGGCTCACCCCCATTTTCCACTGTTTTCATTGGCCCCCCCCGGCACCGTGATTTCCTATAACGATTTCGAGGTCCCAAATGTTGGACGATTATTTGCTTTTTGGCATTTCACAAATAATGACTTCGCATGACCTCGCATGACATCGCCGGATGACAGTCGCGACAGGAGCCAATGAAATCGCTGCGATCAACACATTTGCTTTCCCAAGTTTCGGTGTAGCACAGGCCTAAACGTCATACGATAGAGATCACGACGGATTCGCTTGCTGAGCAAGGCTTGCTCTCAGTCGAGTGTCAGTCTCACCCGCGACCGTCTCGGTCTGGTGATGGTGACTCTCTCGTCTGTCGGTGTGAGTATGTTTGAATGAACCTCAGCCTGATGTGATAGCGGAGGATTATACAAGGAGTGAGGAAATATGAGAAGTTCGTGCGGTGGTTACAATATCGATAAGGGACGCCAGCGTTCAGTCAATTTCCTGATAAGCAAAAGAGAGTTGCACGCTCCCCCAACTGCTTCGGGGATTGTGTCGGTCAAATCTTGAGTGCACACCTGCATCACGCCAAGCAGTCAGCCACGTGCACGGCCGCAACGACTGCCACCCTATACCAATTCACGCAGCCAGATTTATCTGCTAGAAACTTATTTTTCCGACTTTCAGCTTTTGTTTATATCATATCATGGTTGGATAGGTAACTTGCCACCTACCACCAGTGCTGTAGTCCAGATGCTCAATTTTGAAGAGGAAGGCAAACAACTATGAGGTAGGCACTCGGTCAAGCTGCATCAAATACGGTTACATCTTGACGGCTCGGTTATGGTCAGATGACCTCTCCATTCTATCAGCTCTTTCCACACTCTCTGCCTCTCTGTATTCACTTCTATGAAGATCCTGGGATGGATTTGTCTCACCTCAACCCATTGCAATAAATTGGAAAATCGAACAAAGTCTTAGACATGTGGCAATATCAGGCCTGTGACCTCTTTAGGCCCGTTGGGCTTAAGTTCTTGCATGGCATCGCGGTTGTTCTATGTTCTATTCGATTAGGCACCTGGGTTATAAATATTATTTACGTCGAAGAAATTTTAGGTCAAAGAAAGTGAGTTTGATTATTGTCGGGCGTCACTTGTGCCTTGAAGCGCTGCAAGCGACTTTTGGTTTGCCTCTGCAAGATGAGTGAGACGCATTGAGCCACTAGTCGCACTCGCGCTACCCCAGGCGTACGCTGTTCACTATGGCGCACTGAGGGTAGGCGTGCCCTGTTCCCTTTGACGCGCTGAGCCCCTATTTGCACTCGCGCTAACAAACTAAATGCACCCTGAGCCCACTAGTTGCACTCACGCTAAGTCACGAGTTCCACTCCCGCAGACCCCAGGTGTGCGCTGTTCAATATGGCGCGCTGAGCACAGGCATGCCCTGTTCACTTCGGCGCGCTAATCTTCGGCGCGCACTGTTCACTTTGGTGCGTTAAGCGAGTGTGGCCGACGAGGGATGCTGGACAGTGAGACTGGCAAATCATCAGCTGTGCATCCTGAGAATGTTCACACGGGATTTAGGTAATGCTCCACACTCTTGTCCCAGCTCGCACCGCTGTCTTATTGCCTGCTTCCGTCTACTGAAAGAATTTGTTGGCAACGGTTACTGTTCGGTTTCAATTGACACACATGTCTGCTGTAAAGTACTCCGCCTGCAGCTCCTTCAAGAACGTAAATGTTACCCCTTCCTCTCATCCCACAAGGTGTTGCAGGTCTCTACCTTTGCGCGCATCACATAGGGCTCACTGCCTGAGGATGCGTTTGCCTGAGGATGCGTGTTTTTGTAGCTTGCTGGCAACGGACGAGGTACTCTTGGTGGATCTGGCCCCACAGGCCGTCGGGCTGCCGGCGAGCCTGCGAGGTCCGGTGGCGCGCACGGCTTGGTCCGAGGAGAGCCCCACCCTCCAGGCAGGTAGGTGCTGCCCGCCGTATGAAGGAGGCTCTGCAAGGCCCACCCCCGGGCGGAGTGAGTCTGTCCTGAGCTTCTCACCAGGGTGAGGTGAGCGCTGTGCGCAACGCTGCATCCTGGGTGCTGCAGACCATATTCTTATGACCGAGAGTCGTATTCAGTGCAAATCAGGTTTTGCGTGCTGTCACGTTGGGGAGATAGGGTCGAGGTCTTGGTTACACTGTCACAACTGTATCGTAGTACTACAGCTGTGAAGTGGGTGTGCAGGTGGTGCAGGGAACATCAGTGACGTTTCAGAACGTGCCCCCGTGCCGCCGAGTTATACTGGGGTGAAGGCCTTCGATGGCAGCTTCCTGCAGTCTGCTAATGGCACCATAACTTCCCCGGTGCGCTGAACTGCACCGGCGTCGAGATTGCATCTGGAGCGCCTTCTTCTCCCTTCCCGTGACTGGGGAGAAGCCTTCCCCTCCGACTTCCTCTTCGGCCCCTGGCTTGTGCTGTCGGTATTTGTGGTGTCTGGAACGAGTGTTGCCGACTTCAGGATACTCTCTTCGTTCGTAAGATCAAGTACATGAAAAGCTGACAGCACGCATGAAAACGCGATAATATTGAAAAGTGTCGATGCCTCTGAAGCGATGATCATTCTCTGGCATTCCCACACAGCAGATGAGATTTACCCTCAGACCTCTGCCACGGCCAATCCTTACCACTGATGACTAAAATTGGAGGGTTTGTTGATGTGGAAACAGACGGCAGCGCGGACCCTGAACGAACATGCGCCCCTTCCCTCGGCGCCCCTTGCCTCGGAGGTGATCGGGATATCCATCCATGGCTTTATGGGGAGTGCGGATTCCAAGTGCGCCTCGCCCCTTGCTTCTGCTGACCTATGCTCGCATCGCGTCGCCTCTGTGAGTTACTCCACAGTGTGTGGGGGCTCTCCTCGGACATTTTGGGTGCCTGTGGAGCAAAGACCTTGCATCAACTTTGGGCGCTCCAGGGAAAACAAGACTCAGAGGGTCTGACATGACGGTGCACAGCGTGCGAGTAATGGTGGGTGGAAACTGCTGCAGGAAGATGCAGTCGGCGGTGCTGGCTGGGCATGAAGAAGGGAGCCTGATTGTGGAGGAGAGCGAATCATTTATGATCGGATGTTCAAGGAAGGAGCACATACCGCCGGGCACCTTGAGGTCATTGGAAGGCCTCAAGAGCGGCATGGAGCTCCTGCAGGGAGAGATGCCCTGGCTCTCTCCGACCTTCTATATCCACTTCACAAGTGTAGAGGTACGCGGCTGTAGCATTGTCTGTGCAGTCTGTTGGCAGGCGTGCACAATCCTCTGCTGCAAGAGTTGTGGCATGGGCTGTGCCTCCCTGCTCCACACAGACATATAAACCTACGACCCACTCCTTCCCTTGCCAAGTGAAAGGCTATCGAGGGCGTGGGTTGGTGGCCCTCAGCACCCCGAATGGTTGAGGTTGAGGTTTCTCGTCTCGGATCATCTACATCGGATAGAGGGCTTCCACCAACGGGAGCTTCTCGTGGAGGTTCCTGGGAACAGTGGAGCACCAGCAAGGGGCACTGTATTGAGTGTGCCTCGCGCCGAATAAGCGATGCATAGCTTTTGTGGGGCACCAGATGAGCTGGTGATCAAAATTTGCTGACAGAGATTGAAGGGAATGGTGACACATGGCAGGGATCGCTAGAGGCTATTTCACTGACGG
>LGRX02021318.1:80098-96733 GCA_001247695.2 Cymbomonas tetramitiformis
TATGACATACCAGAATCTGCACAGAGAAACTTATGTCATATGACATACCAGTATCTGCACAGAGCAACTTATGACATATGACATACCAGTATCTGCACAGAGCAACTTATGGCATATGACATACCAGTATCTGCACAGAGCAACTTATGACATATGACATACCAGTATCTGTACAGAGCAACTTATGACATATGACATACCAGTATCTGCACAGAGCAACTTATGACATATGACATACCAGTATCTGCACAGAGCAAACTTATGACATATGACATACCAGTATCTGCACAGAGCAACTTATGACATATGACATACCAGTATCTGCACAGAGCAACTTATGGCATATGACATACCAGTATCTGCACAGAGCAACTTATGACATATGACATACCAGTATCTGCACAGAGCAACTTATGACATATGACATAACAGTATCTGCACAGAGCAACTCGCTTGAATTGTGTGCCTTAACTGTATGTCTGCACTCTGGTGAACGTGAGATACGTCTTTATGAGTGCCTTTGCCAAGAATCCCGTGGCCATGGCCCTTTTATCGGCCGAAGGGCGGATGTCCTGAAAGCTTGTGCATGTGACATATAAACACACCCCTGAGGCCATGCACCGGTGGAAGAGTGGAGCGAGCGAGAGATGCATTTCTATGGCTTAATGCTGCATAGGCTCAGGGCAGTTGGTGCTCTTGTCCCCTCCTCTCTTCTCCGGCCTCCCCTTTTCTCTGATGCTTGCTTTACACAGGAGAGGGGCAACATGGCGCCTAAAATTCTGCTGAAGATGCATGACATGTCATCAGAGGTACCCTTCCATTCAATTCAAGGGCAGCCCTCTACCCCAGCACCAACTCCACGTGACTGAAGCTTTTGCACTGAATGCCTTGCGAGTTAGCTGCAAACTTGAGCAATGCGCTCCACACTTACCCTACAATTGTCGTGCCGCACTGTTCCTAATTGGGGTCCCATCCCCACAGTTGTCTGTGTGTCCCAAGCCCTCCCGGTGGCCGATAGTTCACCATCCGCTCGTCGTCTTCCCGACAGCTGCTCACTGTTAGTTCCGGCACGGCCAGCAACCTCGCCCCGTGGGCACAGAAGCTGATGAGATGCCGTATGCTGCCGTGCGACATGTTGTAAGTGGTCATCGCTGCCGGGAGGGGCCCATGGGCTCTGATGGGCCCGGCATGTGTCAATTCCACCCGCGAGCCTCCCCACATCTCCCTCGTCACCCTCATCAGTACCCCCCATGCCATCAACCCCCTCAAGAAGGCCGGCCACCCGCCTGCTCGCCCCCATCAAGGTGGCCACCCCTCCCTCAGCCAAGGCCATTGCTTGCTCCGGCGAGGCCCCGCTCTGCTCCTGAGTCTAGACCCCACCCTCCGGGCCTGGCGATGAAAGGTCATCCCACTCATTCAAGATATCCTCGACACTTGACGCCGCCTGGCTGGGCCCGCCTATGCCCGCATGCGCCCCTCCAGATCGCGCCTCGGCGGTGCCCCCTCCTTGACCCCCACAGTGCTTTGATGCTCCACCTCCCGCCGCACGTCCTCCATGCTCTCCAAAAGCCTCGATGCCATCGCGCATGCCTCGCTTGCCTCACCGGAAGCCTCCTCAGATCGCTCATGCTGCGTTCCCTCAGATTCCTGCGTCCCGTCACCCAATCCATCCTGCGTGGCATAGTCTGTCTCCTCGAACGCGTCCTCCCAAGCTCTGTCCATCAGCGCCAACCTCTCCACCCCCTCCCGTCGAGCCGCCTCCCCCAACCCAGGTCCGGGCCCATGCCTCCTCTCACATGGCCTCCGCCAGCCCAGAGCCACACACCTCCGGCCGGGCATCGCCCCACAGCCCGCCTGATGATCAGCCCTGCGACCCCTCGTGCAAGCGCGAAAGAAAGCAACCGGATCCACTTCTGCTTCCAGCCCATAGCCCCGCCATGTGCCGCCTCTTCGTTCCCGTCCTCGTCTCCGTTGCCATCCACCTGCTCTCCCCATTCCGCGTTCTCCTCCATGTACCGTCGCTTCATGAAGCGCCGCTGCGTCTTCCTTCGGAATCCATACGCCGCAGGCCCTAGCCCACCGTACACCTCCACTCCAAAGGGTACAAAGTGATGCAGGCGGACATCCCCGTACGTTGCCACCTTGCTCTCCTCTACCTTCTTTGCCGCCGCTACGGGGGCCATCATGGCCGCTCCAAGGTATGCATCCAACATCGGCCGCGCCGTGGCCACATCAAACAACACATGCTGGCCAGGTCCCTCCGCATCCAGCACTGTCACATCCGGGCAATGATTCCGTGAGTAGGTCAGGTGGCCCGCGAAGTCATCGTGCAACGCAGACGCCAAGGGATGAGCAGACTTGGCCACCTCGAATAGCACCCTCTGCAGTTTGTGGTGGATGAAAGAGAACCAGTTTCCTCCTCCGGCCCCCGCTCTCCCCCGGCATGCCAATAAGGATGTCCCGGTGGGATCCCGTTCTCCTCCACAATCGGGCCACTCCTCCACCTGGCCAAGGAGGGGCTGCTCTGCATGAAGAATGTGCCGTAGGGCCACCCGGTATTCTGCCGCACTGAGCTCCAAGGCTGGGTAGCACGGAACACCCCTCAAGAAAGCCGGCCCAGTGCTGATGTAGGTCATTGAGAAAAGCCAAGGGAGCCGAGACGCCCCCACGTGCCCAGCCAGCCAAAGCCAATTCGCAGAGTGGAGGACAGCAGCATAGACCCGTTGGGCACGCTTTTGGGACCTGCTGTAATCACTCAACTTCCGCCTTCGGCACTTGTGATGGCAAAGGCTCATTTGCTCCCCTTACCTCCTCAATCACCTCCACCGCCTCCGACACCTTCTGCGTGGCTGCTTGCAAAGAATTGACATACGGCAAGTCGCTCTCAGCCCCGAGGTCCTCGGTCCCCGCCGTCACTGTCGGAAAGAGCTCCCGCATACCCTCCCAGACTTGCGCAAACCCGCCAAGCCAGGCTGCACTACTCACCCTCGCCGCCCTAGTCAGGCCCATCCCATGCGGGAGGGTGGCAAACTCATAGGAATGCCACGCCAATCCACCGCCAGGCAGCAAGTCCCGCAACGCCCCCTGCATCGTCCTGTCATGCTCCTCAGCCGCCTCCCGCATCATCTCCGGCGGTACACCTCGCACCAGAACCCCACGGAATCGAGGGGCGCAGAATCGAAGCAGGAGCCCTCGGGCCTGCGCGTGCCCAAGCTTGTTCAAGAGGGGCAGAATGCCACATAGCTCCTCCACCTTTTTCAACATCTCCGCACTGACCGCCTCTGCCTTCCCCACCGGCACCCCCAAGACATCGATGAAGTCCAGCTCCCCCCGTGCACCCGGCATCTTGGCCTCGAAGCAACTGGTGTCTTCCTCAAGCGAGAAAGCCGCCGACTTCACCGCTGAACATCTTGGCCAATCACTGCTACCTCCTCCATATAAGTTTCATACGCGAGCGCCGCGACAATCGGAGGACCCAGAAAGAAAGCGTCATCCACGTAGGCAGAGATGACCACACTAGGGTGCCTCTTCTGAACCCGCTCCAGCACCATCTGCAATCTCACCGCGATGCGCCGACTGCCACCCCGCCTAGACAGGAAACCGTCACGCTTACCCGGGCCTCTCGGCCAATCCTCTAGGAACACCTCCTCTCTCTCCCATCAAGGTGTTCAACCACAGTCGCCCTCCACAGATGCCCCCCACCCGCCCACCATACCAACTGCTCATCTGGCCAATACACCTCCACTAGGGTGCCCACTGGCAATGCCTCCCCCTCCTCCCCTCCCATCTCCGCCATCGCTGGGCCCACACCCTGCCCAGCCGATCTTTCGCCATCAACACGCCCCTCATATGCCCGATTCTCCTCCTGATTTTCTATAAGAAAATCGCCAAGTGCCGCCCGCCACCAAGCACCCAGCCCCTAGAAATCCTACCCCACGAGCTAAAACGACATTCAGACCCCGCCGCCCTGAAATGAGCTAGTCGTGGCCTCTGGCGTCCGGCCCCTCACCCCGGGGAAAGGGGTGGGCCGGTGCTAGCCACCTAGCAGAGCTCCGTCAGATACTTAGGCAATAAGCTGGGTTGACCTGGAGGGTAAGCCCCCCTGAAGAGTATCTGAGCACTCCCTCAGCACTCATAACCCCAAGAAGTAGAACCAACTCCTCAAAAACCGAGAAGTAGAACCGATCCCGAAACTATGCCAACCGCGCGGGAGGCGGAAACAACCACGCCCCGAAGGTCACCGGTACCCTCGACCTGCTCCCCTACCGATGTAACATCTGGCAGTCGCCCGCTCCAATATTCACAATATTCACAATATTCACAATATTCACAATATTCACATATTCACAATATAAACAAAATGTACACAACCGAGGTTCCAGCCAACGAAGGCAACAGTCAACACTTTGCACCAAGAACCCCAGAAGGGATGCCAAGAAATCCTAGGAAAGGTTTGGACCGTAGAGAGCAACGGCAAGCGACGACCACCACACCAGAAGTGCGGATCCGTCCTCACGGGCCCGGATCCAAACCACATCCAACAGATCTCCATCTGGGCCCGCGCCACCAGGTACCCAAACCCCCAGCGTGGCAACCTCCAAATTTCGGGGCGCTGAGATTCGGGGCACCGCGATCAGTGCGTGTGCTTATCCTTGGACCGACTCCTTTGGCACCCCGTAGCCACAGAAGACTGGCTGCACTATTTACCCACGCCAGGGATCAAAGGATTCAGCACACAATTCGGGACACTTATGCGGATTCTCCGGAGCTTACTAGGGAAGAATGGGACCCCCTAAGCCTTGCTGAGCCACCCGAGCCCCCCTGCATCCGCAACGCCAGCGCACTGCTGGCTTGTGCCTGAAACCGGCTCATCCCTGCCCCCCGAGCTGCGCGAGCCATATCTCCACCACCAAGCCCACGCGCAAGACCACCCCTCTGCCCCCTGAGCCTCACTGGGCCACCTGGGACCCTCTGCGACTGCCCCGCCGGCGCACTGCTGCTGTGTCTCTGAAGCCGGCTCACCTCCGCCACTCGAGCCACCTCTTCACCACCAGGCCCACATTCGGAACCACCCAGCTGCCCCCTACCCGCCCTAGAGCCTGGTCTCAAGAGGGCTTGCCCACCCACGCCACAGCCAGAAACCTCAAGGGCTGTCCCAAGGGGCTGAGAATGATAAAATGGGCCGCTCAGTGTGTGTGTGTGCTTATCCTTGGACCGACTCCTTTGGCACCCCGTAGCCACAGAAGACCGGCTGCACTATTTACCCACGCCGGGGATCAAAGGATTCAGCACACACTTCGGGACACTTATCCGGATTCTCCGGAGCTTACTAGGGAAGAATGGGACCCCCTAAGCCTTGCTGAGCCACCCGAGCCCCTCTGCATCTGCACCGCCAGCGCACTGCTGGCTTGTGCCTGAAGCCGGTGTGTGTGTATGCTTATCCTTGCGAATCCTTTGGCACCCCGAAGCCGTTGTGTGTGTATGCTTATCCTTGCGACTCCTTTGGCGCCCCGTAGCCACAGAAGACTGCACTATGTACCCACGCCGGGGATCAAAGGATTCAGCACACACTTCGGGACACTCATCCGGATTCTCCGGAGCTCACAAGTGAAGAATGGGACCCCCTAAGCCTGGCTGAGCCACCCGAGCCCCTGTGCATCTGCACCACCAGCGCACTGCCGCCTTGTGCCTGAAGCCGGTTCATCCGTGCCCCTCGATCTGCGCGAGCCCTATCTCCACCACCAAGCCCACGCGCAAGACCACCCCTCTGCTCCCTGAGCCTCACTGGGCCACCTGAGCCCCTCTGCGGCTGTCCTGCCGGCGCACTGCTGCTGTGTCTCTGGAGCCGGCTCACCAATCGAGCCACCCCTCCACCACCAAGCCCACATCCCACATCACCCCGCTGCCGCCTACAGCCTGGTCTCAAGAGAGCTTGCCCACCCACGCCACGGCCAGAATGCCCAAGCGCTGTCCCAAGGGGCTGAGAATGATAAACTGGGTTGCCCTCATCCAAACTTGCGCATCCGCCACCGACTTGCGCCTGTAGCCCTCTAACCCCCGCCCCAACTACCCGTGACTGGAGCCCTTGCGCCTTGCGAGGTGGCCGCGAACTTGAGCAATGCGCTCCACACTTGCGCTGTAACTGTCACGCCGGACTGTTCCTACTTGGGGTCCCATCCCCACAGTTGCCTGTGTGTCCCAAGCCCTCCCGGTGGCCGATAGTTCACCACCCGCTCGTCGCCTTCCCGACAGCTGCTCACTGTTAGTTCCGGCACGGCCAGCAACCTTGCCCGATGGGCACGGAAGCTGATGAGATGCCGTATGCTGCCGTGCAACCTGTTGTAAGTGGTCATCGCTGCCAGGATGGGCCCCCGGGCTCTGAGGGGCCCGGCGTGTGTCAACTCCACCCGCGGACTTCCCCACATCTCCCCCGTCATCCTCATCAGTTCCCCCCATGCCATCAACCCCCCCAAGAAGGCCGGCCACCCGCCTGCTCGCCCCCATCAAGGTGGCCACCCCTCCCTCAGCCAAGGCCATTGCTTGCTCCGGCGTGGCCCCACTCTGCTCCTGAGTCCAGACCCCACTCCCCGGGCCCGGCGACAAAAGGTCATCCCACTCATTCAAGATATCCTCGACACTTGACGCCACCTGGCTGAGCCCGCCTATGCCTGCCCGCGCCCCTCCAGATCGCGCCTCGGCGGTGCCCCCTCCTTGACCCTCCACAGTGCCCAGATGCTCCACCTCCCGCCGCACGTCCTCCATGCTCTCCAACAGCCTCGATGCCATCGTGCCTGCCTCGCCTGCCTCATCGGGAGCCTGCCCAGACCGCTCACACTGCGTTCCCTCAGATTCCTGCATCCCACCGCCAGACCCATCCTGCGTGGCATAGTCGGTCTCCTCGAACGCGTCCTCCCACGCTCTGTCCATCAGCGCCAACCTCTCTGCCCCTTCCCGTCGGTCCGCCTCCCTCCGATCCAGGTCCGGGCCCATGCCTCCTCCCACACGCCCTCTGCCAGCCCAACGCCACCCACTTCCGGCCGGAC
Organism: Cymbomonas tetramitiformis; assembly: GCA_001247695.2. NCBI lineage: Eukaryota > Viridiplantae > Chlorophyta > Pyramimonadophyceae > Pyramimonadales > Pyramimonadaceae > Cymbomonas > Cymbomonas tetramitiformis. The sequence goes on from LGRX02021318.1 coordinate 87,142, forward strand.
ATCGCCCTACAGCCCGCCTGATGATCAGCCCTGCAACCCCCCGTGCAAGCGCGAAAGAAAGCAGCCGGACCCACTTCTCCTTCCAGCCCTCCGCCCAAGTGTCAACGTCCGCCTTTGACACTTGTGGTGGCAAATACTCATTTGCTCCCCTCGCCTCCCCAATCACCTCCATCGCCTCCGACACCTTCTGCATGGCCGCTTGCAAAGAATTGACATACGGCAAGTCGCTCTCAGCCCCGATGTCCTCGGTTCCCGCCGTCACTGTCGGAAAGAGCTCCGGGCATATCCTCCCAGACTTGCGCAAACCCGCCAAGCCAGGCCGCACTGCTCACCCTCACCGCCTTAGTCAGGCCCATCCCATGCGGGAGGGTGGCAAACTCACAGGAGTGCCACGCCAATCCACCGCCAGGCAGCAAGTCCCGCAACGCCTCTTGTATCCTCCTGTCATGCTCCTCAGCCGCCTCCCGCATCATCTCCGGTGGCACACCTCGCAGCCAGAACCCCAGCCTCGGGTGGGCACAGAATCGAAGCAGGAGCCCCTGGGCCTGCGCATGCCCAAGCTTGTTCAAGAGGGGCAGGATGCCACATAGCTCCTCCACCTTCTTCAACATCTCCACACTGACCGCCTCTGCCTTCCCCACCGGCACCCCCAAGACATCGATGAAGTCCAGCTCCCCCCGTGCACCCGGCATCCCGGCCTCGAAGCAACTGGCGTCCCCCTCAGGCGAGAAAGCCGCTGACTTCACCGGCTGAATATCCAGGCCAATCGTCACTGTCTCCTCCATATAAGTCTCATACGCAAGCGCCGCTTCAACCGGAGGGCCCAAGAAGAAAGCGTCATCCAAGTAGGCAAAGATGACCACGCTAGGGTGTCCCTCCTGAACCCGCTCCAGCACCACCTGCAACGGGGCAGCCAAGTAAAGTGGCCCCAGGGGGTCCCCCTGCTGCGTGCCCTCCTTCGACTTGGCAAATCGCACCACCGAGCCATCAACGCCCCCCAGCCGAAACCCCAGGTTCGCATCCACCCCATAACAAAGGTCCGTCCATGCCCACAGCTCCGGGAAGTCCCGCTCGATAGCCTCAAAAATTGCCTCACGGTGCACCGCATTGAAGGCATTCCCGGCATCTGCCTTAACACAGACCCATTCCGGGTGCCGATCCAGGGCCGCCTGAACAGTGTGGACCCCCAGGTCCGCCCCTCCCTTCACCGCAACCCCAATCTGGACCGCCCGCAGTCCACCATGGTCATCATCCTGTCGACGCCCACAAAATCGCGCCCTGAGGGCCTTCGCACACTGCCTGCATATGACCTTCGCCACTAGCTTCCGGAGAACTTCGCCACACGCAATGGGCCGGACGTTGACGCCGAGGTCGTCCCTCAGCAACGCCACTAACCTAGCGCCTGCCAACCACTCCCGAACCCCCGCCGGGGCCCGACCTGCCGCCAGATGGTTGCACACCTCCAACAGTGCATCTCGCCCACCAGAGACATGGACCGCCCACATATGCTCCCAGCGCCACTGAGAGCTGCCCGGTCCCGAGGCCCGTGGCAAATTACACATTACATCACCGAACGTCTTCTCATCCAGCTCAAGCGCCTGCCCCCGAAGCTCCCGCCGGCGATCCTCTCCCACATCTTGCCTCCTGCCTGTCCCAGCCGGGTGCAACCGCTCCAGCTTCAGCAGCGTCTCCTCCGTCGCTGGTGCCAGCTTGGCCAACTCCAGCCTCTTCGCTGCCTTTCCCAGCTGCCCCGCCTTCACCAACCGCACAGCATCTCGCAGCACCCGTTCCTCATCCGCCTCGGCCACAGCTCGTCGATCCCCCGGCACCTCCGCATGCAGCCCCTCCCACTCGCCGCGTAGGAAGCGGGCGCAACGCTCCTTAATGACCTGGGCCACACCCTGCTTCACCCCCTGCTGGACCGGCTGAAGAACCAGGCGCGGGAGTAAAAAGAACAGCTTGTAGGCCTCGACGTCCTCTGTGTCCACCCGCATCCTCCGAAGCGCGACCATCACACACTCGGTGAACAGTCCCCACAACTTCTTCGGCACCATCAGGGAAGGGAAGTCGCTCACAGCACACTCGTCGACACTCAGTCCTCGCAGCCATGTCCACCCCGCCTCTCCAAGCCCATCCGGGTCCCCCACCAAGCTCTCGCCTCCGTGCTGCCCCTGCGCCCGCCCCGCCGCCCGTGGATTGCCCCGGCCCCCACTGCCGCCTCCCCCCTGAGCCGGCGCACAACGCTGAGCATAACTAGCCAGACAGCCCCCACCCCGACCTTGATGCTGCCGCAATCCAGTCTCCGAGAGGATATGTCCACAGCTCTGCTCAGGGCACCGCGTGAGCCTCGCCGCAGACAGCAGAAGCCCCGATGCGTCAGGATGGCTCCGCCGAAAATGCTCCGTCAGTGCTCGTCTGCTTCCTAGGGCCCCCACTGAGCACCCCGGCACCGAGCAGACCACATTCCCCACCCGCTGTCCTGCCCCCTTCCGCCCGCCACTTCCCTCGAGCTGCGCCGACCCACTAGTCCCTCCCGAGGCACCCCCCAACGGTCTCAGTGGCTCCACAGCCCCTCCCTCACCCGCCACATCAGCCCCGCGCTCTGCCCCCACCGTCCTCGTCCCTAACCTTACCCCGTGGACACCCTCACCCGCCACCCCCACGGCCTCCTCACCACCCGACTGTCCCACCGCTACAGCACCACTCCCAAGATCAACGCTAACCCCAGCCGAACGCCCCGACAGTTCCAATCGAAGTGACAGATGAGGGCCCTCCACGCCCTCTCCGCTGCTCACTGCCATCCCACCCGCCAGACCATCCACTCCGGCCCCGTCCTCCCCGCTGACCCCCTCAGTTTCGCCACCCGCACCCGCGCCCACATCCCCCCGAGGCAACCGCCGCCAACCCATAAGCAAGCCCTTCTCCGCCTCCCTGCTCCAGCCACCAACCGTCTTCACCCCGACGCGCCGCCCACCACCCCGCCTGGACAGGAAACCGTCATGATCACCCGGGTCTCTCGGCCTGTCCTCCAGGAACACCTCCTCTCTCTCCGGGTTCCCATCAAGGTACTCAATCACCGTCGCCCCCTCCACAGATGCCCCCCCCCCTAACCGTCCACCATACCAGCTGCGCTCACCTGGCCAATACACCTCCACCAGGGTGCCCACTGGCAACGCCGCCATCGCTGGGCCTACACTCTGCCCAGCCGATCTCCCACCATCAACACGCCTTTCATTATTTACACTACCCGTGACCGCCAGGTCCGCCGCCTGCCCAGCCGGCCCTTCCATATTTACACTATAAACAAACCCCTCATTCGCCCGATTACCTTCATAATCAGAACTCATAGTCATAATTCATTTATTCAAACACTACGCCCAGTGACGCTCACCACCTGCCACCAAGCCGAAAAACCAAAACCAAAATCGAGCCAAAAAACAGCATCCGGAAACTCATCGCCATGGAATTGCAACCGGCCGTGGCCTCAGGAGTCCTGCCTCTCACCCCGGGGGATTGGGCGGGCAGGTGCTGACGCCAGCAGAGGCATCCGTCAGATACAAATGTATCCAATGTGTGTGTATGCTTATCTATGGTCTGGCGCTGGCTCCCTTTCTTGTCCAGTGCTTCATGGTTATTACACGTGCCGGGGGAGTCGTGTTCATAGACCCAAATATCAGGTATTGGCACTTCGTTGTGAACGGGGACGACCGCCGGTTGGAAGTGGTTGCTGGGATGCGGTTGTCCCTGTGGTGCCATTCTGGCGGGTACTACCTCTTGGAGAGCTCGGTGGATTCGTCTGACTTTGCTGCAAGGAGAGGCAGAGGGTGGTGATGTACACGTGCTGTGTCTTCCCTTGATTCTGCGGGGAGCACTTTGGTGCCCGCACTTGTTCTTTTCGTTCACTGGATACGACAACCCTATCTGCGGGCCAGCCCTACTCCATGGTTCTGCTTGTAGAGTGAAAGGCCGTCCGGCACTATGGTTTGGCATCAGCCCTTTATACGAGCACTTAGGTGTCCATGTTTGGTTTTCCCCCGGCAGGCGTCCATGCCGGCAACAGATTGAAAACGTTTTGGGGTGCCCAGAGCGAGTAGGGGAGACCTTGGTGGAGCGTGCACCGCGGCTGGGGATCCCCTGTCTGGTTAGAAATCGTTAGCTTGCCTGGGCTTGAGCACCGGAATGGAATATTTCCATGACGGACCTGCGGTGCAAAGCTGGATGAGCTCCCAGCCAACCCACATTTTCGGCTGCGATTCGTGTTTGTGGTGGGTTTGCTTTGCGCTTGGTTTGGGATGTGTCGAAGCGAATGGTATCTTGCCACGGCCCTGCCCTGTTCCTGCATGCTTCTCACTCCACTGGGATGATGGTGGGTTGGCTTTTGTCGGCGGATTTCATGCCGTTTGGTGTGTGTTTGTGCATGTTGCATGGCGTGATTGGATACCAAGCAAGCTCTTTTTGTGCTTTGCGGGACGTGTGATGATGTGCAAAGCAGACTCAGCTGTTTTGCGCACTCCATTCCCCGGTGGCACGGGCAAGCGGATATTGGGTGGGGATGGTATTTGGCCTACCAGGGCAGCCTCGAGGCAGTTTTGAGGTGTGGAGAGGGTGGTTTGGGGGGTGATATGGGCTGTGCATGCTGTGCGAACCGGGCAGGCGCTGGAGCTGGTGCGGTTTTCGGGACCCTCTGAGATGGGGGCGCTGCTGATGTTTGGGCGATGCCCAAGCAAGCAGAACGTGGTGATGGAGGTGCGCCCTCGAGGGTTGTGTGCTACGGCATTTTGCTCTGAGCTGCTCCGAGTCTCTCTACGGGCACCATCCAGACTCTTGGATGTATAAGTAAGTCTGGGCGAGCTGGTAACCTACGGGACTTAGTGTGCAGGTGATTAGTACTTCCACCAGTGCTGTTTGGTCACCATCGGCCAATTACAATCAGTGTGTGAGACGGTTCGATCCTCCGAGCAGGGTATAACGGCAGCTTTCTCTGATGCAGATTCTTCTCTGTATGGTTTGAGATCCGTCACCAAAGGAAGTCCAAACCCGTTATCATGCGCACAAAACAACACCAAGGAAGCCCAATCTCGGTCTGACACAAACCCACATTTTAATGGGTCGGTACAGACACGGTTGCATGGCTTGGAATCGTATAGATGGTCTCGATGTACACACGCTGTGTATGGCATAGGTGGTGGGTGGATGGGCGGCGCTGTGTGTGGCATAGGTGGTGGGTGGATGGGCGGCGCTGTATGTGGCATAGGGGTGGTGGGTGGATGGGCGGCGCTGTATGTGGCATAGGTGGTGGGTGGATGGGCGGCGCTGTGTGTGGCATAGGTAGGGTGGATGGGCGCCTGTATGGCATAGGTGGTGGGTGGATGGGCGGCGGCGCTGTGTGTGGCATAGGTGGTGGGTGGATGGGCGGCGCTGTGTGTGGCATAGGTGGTGGGTGGATGGGCGGCGCTGTGTGTGGCATAGGTGGTGGGTGGATGGGCGGCGCTGTGTGTGGGGCAGTGGAAGGTGTCGTGGGAGGCACATGCTGGACTTTATGACCTTGGGCTTTTTTGATGGATACATAGGTGGCAGCGTCATTCGTCAAATTCACATTGGACCATATTGGCCAGACGGCAATCTACGATCTGATGCGAGACAGGCCGCACTTGAAGTTGTTCGAAGTGATGGCGCATAAGTTCACGAAAATGGATAAGGAAGATACGGTGCGCCCTGCCCCCTCCCAACAGCCTGAATGATACTGTACTCACATTTATGATTAACTTGTCCTTACAGCTGAGCATCTTGCACCTCCTGCTCCTCCGATCACCTGGAGGCTCGTACGCGAGCACACTGTTGCAAAAAGTTTATTTCTTGCCTCATTTCAACTTCAGTAGTGGTGTTCCTCGTGAAGACTGTTTCTCCCCCTTTGCTTGAGCTCTACTGAAAAGAAAAACAGAAGGCAAGCAAACCAGGCATGTGGGCATTTGCACCGCTCCATGTCAACAATGTGGGGGTTAATCTGACCCTCTACTCTTTGATCAGCGCGTCTGTATGCTTCAAGCGAGCCCTAAGTGGGATCACGTGCGACATGCGAGCAAGTATTTTGGCTGTGGTTCTGAATTTCGGAGGATGCGCTTCCATGTTGAGGCTTGCTGGGAGTTCTTGGACTGCTATCAGACGGTATGTGTATGGAGTTGGAGGGACGAGGATGTTCAAAGTGCAGGAGGCGCGCTTACTGTTCTACATCTTGGAGCTCTCCGAACAGTTCAAAATTGCGACTGGTCAAAGTCTGGAGGTGAGCCCCTCTGAGCATCTGCTCCCTCTCAAGTGGTACTCTTCTGAGGGAGCAGGGATAATCCTCAAGTACATGTGACGCAAGCATGACTCGGGGGACGCACAGATACATTGATGACTTACTTTCCGCCAGTTTCAAGGCTATGGACGAAGCCAAAGATCCGCCGCACACTGAATGCTGTGCAAGGAGGGATGAGAGGCACCGGTTAGAATCAGGAATAGGCGGTGCGCAAACGAGTTTGCGTATTAGTGTGATGTGATATGAGGGTGCGCAGACGAGTTTGCGTATTAGTGTGATGTGATATGAGGGTGCGCAGACGAGTTTGCGTATTAGTGTGATGTGATATGAGGGTGCGCAGACGAGTTTGCGTATTAGTGTGACGAGTTTGCGTATTGGTGTGATGTGATATGAGGTCTTGAGCGAGTTTGCGTGTTGAGTGATGTGATATGAGGTGCGCCAGACGAGTTTGCATTATTGGTGTAATCTGATATGAGGGTGCGCAGACGAGTTTGCGTATTAGTGTGATGTGATATGAGGGTGCGCAGACGAGTTTGCGTATTAGTGTGATGTGATATGAGGGTGCGCAGACGAGTTTGCGTATTAGTGTGAGGTTTCTTTGCAGTGCATATTTTTGTCTCATGTCTTTAAGGCACAATGAATGCTTCAGGTGATAAGTACACATTTGAATTGCCGGAATCCGAATCCCAAAACTGCAGATACTGAGCTGACTAGCATGTCAGCCCAGGTCTGCTGTCCCACGGGTGGGCTGGGTCGGGTAATACAAATTAAATCAATTTGAGTGTTACTAAAGAGCAGTAATTTCCAGGAAAAACTTCCTAAGAATGCCAACAATGTCTTAGGGTTACTAGTTAACAGAATGTCTCCCGTCACGGGCGGCTCTCTAGAAATGTCAGGAATCCAGTGTCACGTCTCACGTCTGCAGCAAGTGTCATACTATTGTCGAGCTCTAGTCTGAATCCCGTCTCGTAATTGTCTGTCGAAATAAAATCCGGTCTTCATCGGAAACTCTGAAAAAATCTCTTGTCTCTGCTCAGAAAAAATCAGAACTCTGTCATACTGCCAATTCTGTAATCTTTCTTTGCAGTGCATATTTTTGTCTCATGTCTTTAAGGCACAATGAATGCTTCAGGTGATAAGTACACATTTGAATTGCCGGAATCCGAATCCCAAAACTGCAGATACTGAGCTGACTAGCATGTCAGCCCAGGTCTGCTGTCCCACCATCTGTCACATGTCCAAAGGCACGATTCGGAACCCGGCTAATCAGATAAGTCTTCATCAGTGGCCCAGGAAGAAGGTGATGTCCCGGACACCCCGCCAATGCACTCGGTCCGCCGATGGCCTCGTCCGCAAAGCGAGCATCCCGGTGACCAACCTCACTAGAGCCTCATTTCCCGGTCGCCAGCCAGCTGACACCAGCCAGCACGTGCCACACCTCACCATGCCTGTGAGGCCCACCTCAACCCCGGCGCAGACTCGGCACACGAGTCGCTGGCACCCGAGACAGAAGCACACGGTCGGCTGCTGGGTCCCCCGACAGGACTGGCACGAACCGCCCAGCTCGCATCGAAGCAGGTACACCACGAGCTTCAGGCACGCAACGGCCTCTCTTGCCAGAGAGCAACGGGGGGAAGTGTACCACCACCACCGGCCAGTGAGTAGAGCCCCGGAATGCCCGGTCCTGCCCGAATGCATAGGTGCCATCACCCTCCGACAGGGTCCTCCACTCCGGCGAGGTGAACAGGTCCGAGCCCTTCGGATACCACCGCACCAGCCGTGCCCCCTTCAGCACGCGCCACCAATCATAGGTGTCCCACACCGGGAGCACAAAAGTGCCCGCCGTAGTCCTCGGAGACCGCCTCTGGCACCTCAAAAAGTGCTCGAGGTACCGCCTCACCCGCTCATAATCGGGGTTGGCATACACATGCTCACCGTCCACAGGCGTGTCCTCAAACCCATCCACCACCGACCGGTACCTGGGCAGCTGGGCATTGGTGCCCACCGGGTCCGCTCCCCCGTCCAAAGTGAACGGCCATGCGAACATGTCCTGCACGGAGAGGAACTCATCCCTCCTGAACTGCCAGTCAGAGTAGTCCTTCCGCCGAACATAGCGGGAAAGCCCATCCGACAGGGTGTTCTCGACCCCGGGGATGTGCTCCGCAGCCAGCTCCAGGTCATACTCAACGGCCGCCCGGAACATCCGCTCACACACTGGCCACAGGTCCGGCGCCATGGTGCCCTGCTTGTTCACCATGCTCATGGTGGTGGTGTTGTCCGTACGGAGCAACATGCACCCACCCCGGTGATCCGGCCCCAAAAGCTCCACCGTAGCAGCCGCCGTACTAGCCTCCCGAAAGTTGGAGCTCTTGCACGGCGCCCACTCATGCTCGGGGAAGGCCAAGATGTGGCGCCAATCCCGATACGCAATGCCGCCCTGCCAACCAGAGGCATCCATCACCGGCGCCGGCACACCCTCGGGGGTGGCCCAATGCTCCGTGAGATATGGCCGGTCACCCGAGTGCCTCCCATCCCACCAACCGGAGACCTCCGGGCGGCCCTCATACAGGTAGTACCGACGGGTCGGCCCCTGGCGTGCAGCATGAGCAAACCGCTCCAGCCCCTGCCGAGCCTCGGGCCCCATCGTCACCGTGACATCGGGCCCCCACCGCTGCGCCGGGTCCCACTCCGCAACCTCGGGCGCCGTGAAATCGTCCCGGGCCCGATAAATAGGCACCAGCATATTCTGCCCCCCCTTGACCAAAGGAGCCAGGAACTGGTACTTGCCCACCACCGAGGCCAAGTCCCTCCGAGGCACCACTCCACCAGGCTGTACCGGGCCCAGCAGCACATCAGCAGCGCCCGTGTATTTGGCGATCCGGGCAGGCGAAGCCGTAACCAGCTGCGGCACCGAGTGGATCTCCCGCCCAATATAATCCTTCACCACCGACGGATAGTGAGTCTTGTGGTGGGAAGCCTCACGCCCACCGCCTCCAGCCGGTTCAACTCCGCCTCCACCCGTGCCGTGGCCTCCTGTAGGGTCATGTCCCCGTCGTGCACGGTGTGGCCGTCATCCACAAAGATACCGGTGCACTGTGACCTCCCATCAGAGTGTACCACCGAATTAAGGTACCTCTTCAGGACCCTGGCCATGTCCGCCTGATGCTGAGGCGCATCCGCGAACCCGAACATGTCGTACCGGGCCCGGTAGAAGTCCTTGGACACAGGGAACTGCACGCCCATACAGTCACAGTGGGGCTGCCACCGCGGGTTGTTCCAGAAGGCGTCCTTGAG
>LGRX02021321.1:3463-69467 GCA_001247695.2 Cymbomonas tetramitiformis
CCCCCGCGCGCCGCATCGGGGCGTGACGACCCTCACCCCCAGCGCGCCGCATCGTGTGGAGTCCCTTGGAGTCTCTAGGAGGAGACTTCCTGACGGGCATGGCTTCTGAGCTTTGTGCAAGCTTAGAGCCTGGAGATTAGGATACCGGAGCAGCGATAAGGAGGGCTGGGGGAGTGGGAGGCGCTAATAGTGAGGGAGGGAGGGTCAATGCCGCCAGGTGCTGGGCCGATGCACTCATCGTGCACCCACGGCCTGCACCAGCATCAGGTAGGTGCTACACCCCGCAAATAGCATTGGATTTCAGAGGTCGCTTTGTGCATGGAGCAGCCAAAGCTTCACTCCAGGCTTGATGATTGCCGAAGCAGGCGTACCGTCTTGAAGCCTCTGGAACGCTGTCCAACCACGCAGTTCCGCGCCGCAGCCGCTAGTGATGCAAGGAATATCACGGAAGTACTTGGAGTTCCGATCTCAATAGCAGAAGTTTCGCATCGATCTGCACCGTGGCTCGTGGAGTTGATCATGTGGCAGCCAGGGCTTAGATCCTAAAACCCAGGGGTGTCGGGCTATCAACACCACGGGACTTCCGTGCACAGGACTCAGGGTTCGAGCGCCTGTGCTCAAAGCTACAGCACCAAGCTATCCTGCGGTCACCATTTCCCATCTAGTGCTCCCCATACTCCAACGCCCCTTCCAAAGGGTTCCTGTCATGCAGTCCTGGGAGGGGTTGGCCCTTCTTCTTGAAGCTCCAATTCTTGGGATGGTGCCCTGTCTCCAGCTTCAGTTCCACAGCGTTGCCACCCTGCAGTCTAGTCGATCTGCAGGGAGTCCAGGCACTTGGTGGGATCAATAGAGCCCTGACTTCGATACACTCGGACACCTCGGGCATCCCACTTTGACCACAGCGAGGGTGACGTGTGTGCCATGCTGGCCCGCTCGGCCAGGAACTCCGTCCGACTTGGAGCTCCGTCGCACCCAAAAGGAATTCTGCCCGGCAGCATATCCGCTCTGGATCAACTCAACGCAGTTGTGTATCGACTCGGGGATTCTGTTTCCGACTCCTAGCCGAGGTCGAGATCCAACCCGCTGTCGACGTTCTGGTCAGCGTCTCTCGCTGCGACTGATCTGATGAGCTTTTCCACCAATGCCACACGTCGAGCGTCGGGTGAACCTGCCCACGAGCTGCGTATACTTTAGTCCGCGGAGCCCCCTCTTATGAAAGCCTCACAACCTGCGAAGGCTGTCTTATTTATTTGTTTATTTATTTATCCGCAGAGCTGCCCGTCATCCCGCAGATTCCCATGAGCAAGCTCGTGCAACTCAGTGTCGAGGTCCCGGGCCTCGTAAGCCAGCCACCCAAGCACCTTCGCACTCAGGAGGTCGAGCAGCCCCTGATGCATCCGTGGATGAGGTCTCGATGCACATGCACCTCGGATTTATGGTTTCCGCTCTCAGAGTATGGATCAGGGGCCTCGCCGACGAAGCAACCCACACTCCGTGAAGACCCCCTCACGCCAATTAAGCCGTTGGTGGGACTCCCCAGTCCTCCCAACTGAGCTGCCTGTACTGTCAGGGTTTCTCCATCTGTGCGAACAGAAATAGGCATCCAGTCCAACGACAGAGTTGGTGTAGATGCCTCCAGGCAGCACAGCCGTCTGGCGATTCCCCGCAGCCGTCAGCGATCGCTTTCGCTCTCTTCGTAGTGACACGGTGTACAAAAGGTTGTGCGCTGACCTGCCCGCTGCTTCGATAAATATCAGCCAAATCCTGCATCTCACAAATTAACTTTGGGAGCTCTCGGTGGCGACGTGATGGGATCATCTCTCCTGGAGCGCCAGCCACGCATCTTCATCTTCGAAGTCCTGCCCCGGGTCATACTGGCGTGTCAGAATCCCTTTCAACATGTCAGAAATGGAGGGAAGAAAATAAACAAACGCAGGAGGTTCGCACCGCTGTCGTGCTTTGGCAGCAGCAGCGCTCACTTGTTCTCGGCGTTCAATTGTACGGTCACGCCATCCGCGGTCTGCACGGAGGCAGTAGACAAGTACATAAGAAGACTCGCCTGTTCTAGCTGCGACCTCGCTGCCTGTGGCGCAGCTTCGGCGGACTGAGCTGCAAGCTTCTTCTCAGGTCTGGAGAAGCCAGGGGATATAAGATAGCAGGTTCTGGCAGCTCTCCAGCCTCGCGCGTCTGTGGGCACAGAGCAAATTAGAAGAGTGCAGCTGAATTTGCTTTGAAAGTCTATGGAAGCCTATGACAGTGGGCGCACCGCCTATTGGATCACAGAGGCCTAAAGAGGTCTAATTTTGTCCAAAAAGCAATCGCAATTCCACTGCAGAGTTTGAATTGTTTACTAGGTCTAGGCAGCCCAAACGGCATGCACGCAGTCCAATCATGTGCTTCCACACCATTGGTCACTGCCGATTCAAGCGTCAGAATATTAAGGAGTAAAGGAATTACTGAGAGCTTGACAAATGTCAGTCTGAATGGCGAGAGCTTGAGAAACATCTACATCCATCTGATGACTCACCGATTGCATCGTGTGGCAGGCAGGGTCTCAGAACATTGTACTTGGGGTTTCAGAATGTAACACGCAGGGCTTCAACTCATAACCCTCAGAGGTTCAGATCATAACCCTCAGGGCTTCAAGCACAACCCTCATAGGTTCAGAGCATAACTCTCAGGGCTTCAAGCATAACTCTCAGGGCTTCAAGCATAATACTCGGGGTTTCAGAGCATAACTCTCAGGGCTTCAAGCATAATACTCGGGGTTTCAGATCATAACTCCCAGGGCTTCAACTCGTCACCCTCAGAGCCTTGGATCATAACTCGCAGGGGTTCGAGCAAAACAACCAGGGCTTGAAAACCAGGCAGCACATTACTAGCTCCTGCATGAGGCTATCCTGCAGTCGCCCTTTGCCCTGCATGGTCATTGAATTCCAATGAATAAAAGAGGTTGGACTGATTTAGTGAGACGGGCCATGAGTAGCTTGCAAGGCTCAATTTTATTGATTGCTTCGTCCAGCGCATCCTATGGGGAAGCGCAGGGGGCTACGCGGCCAGTCATGGAGTGACAGTGTGGGGAGCCGTGCCCCGCGCAGTTGGATTATGTTTCCCGGCTGCGGGAGGAAGCTGGCCAAGCAAGTCGGACGATGTTTACACCGATTGCATGTTCTGTATACGAGTGCAGTGAGGAGGCTAAGCAGAAGGTATGTGGGACCTGCGCCCTGAGTCTGCACATGTAGTTCATCTCGCCTAAGGCGCCCCTTGCCCGCAGCTGACGTGGCACAGCACATTGGGGATCTGAACTCGACGTTTTGCAACTCCCATTTTCCATGGTATTTTCCTTCACAGATGGCGCAGCTGCATGTTCCCATTGGTCCACGTGCTCGGCAGCCATGCGGAGAATCAGCATCTTCCAGGCCGAATCAAGAACAGCAAGAGCATTCAAGGGGGGGTGCACTTTGGCACTGGAAGAACTGCAATTGATAGATTGTGTCGACTCAGGAGCGCCTTGTGTTCAAACCTCCGCAGCGTCCTCGATCAGTCTGTCCGGAGATTCCTAGCAACTGGAAGTGTGATCCCAGTGGCCTGGAAGTATGGTCGGCGAAACCCTGCTCAGTTCAGAGAGCGCATTGCTTCCGAACAGTGTTCTCCCATCAGGAGTATATTCCCTCAACATGCCACGAGAGCTCTGCCTATGTGTCTTGACTTTGGAAACTGGGTGCCTGGAAGCACCGACATTCGCTGCAGTGGCTTTCTGTAGTCGGATATTTCGCAGACCAATGGGGGGTAGGAGTAGATGAAAGCGGCTTGGCACCATTTCATGTCGACGACCTTTGTTTATGTTTGATAGGTTTTGATGGAGATAGGGGGCGGGTAACTAACGCTGTGCACTGCAGCCACGCTCTGCCATCAACTGGGGTGAGCTGCACGAGAGGTGGCCGCCAGGAGGAGCTGCATGTGCACAAAGACCTCTGGATCAGCGGCCGTGCATTTGATTACATAATTGCCATCATCCTGCGCGGCATCCAAGCATGCACTTGCATATGGATTACAACAGATGAATGTCATCAAGAGCCGCGGTATGGTACAGCTGGATCAGCATGCAAATTTGTGGAATCGTGTAGTTGCTACAAGAGAAATAGTATAACTATCATTCGTTAAAAAGGGTCACAGAAGGCGTCTTACCATCCCATGTTAACATGAGACCTACGTAGAAAGTTTTAAGGTGTGGCAGCATTGAGATCAATGCGTCCAGCCATTGGGTCTTCCTTGTGATGTGGATAGCCGCTGTTGTGAGTTTGGAGTTGGCGGGTGGGCTTTTGGCTGCGCCACCTGCCTCTCACGGTGCACCTTAGCTCAATGTGGATAGCCGCTTTTGTCAGGTTGGGTAGTGAGATGCGGCGGCCCCTGTTTTAAAAAAGGGGGGTTTGAAATTGGTTTATGGTGTTTGGCCCTATATCAGTTGCACATAAGCTAGGAGATTTGTCGGTGTTCATAGGTTTATGTGAGAGACCCACATGGGGGCTATTTGTGGCACTCCTGCACCCCCACGGCGATTGTTTCCATGCACTCTTCGTTCGGTAACAAAAATACGAAATTAGCTGGCTGAGCCACGAAATCGGGATTTCTTATTCTTAGCGATTTCATAGCTACTGCCCGAGGAACAATACTGTCAGTACTAAAGTCGAATCGCTATATTGGCCATCTTATAAGGCTAGATGGGTCAATTGATGGCTTAGAAAAATCATTAGGGACCCTATATTGATTTGTTTTCGATGGTATCGTAGAGTATAAATGGATTTAGGCATGCTTATATGCGGCGTGCTTTCAAGGGGTGCGCAGCCTGAAATTTAATTGATTCGCACAGTACTGTGACAAGTACCGAATTTTCGGCGGCTTCTCGGGCATGATAATTGGACTCCCCATGACGAATAGCGTGCTAGGGTTCACCAATGGGATGTATTCTAGGTGTCCGAAATGCACAATTCCATAGGATGCAAATTAAGTACCACATGCCGTCCACGGGGGAATGGGAGTCTAAAAGAAATGGAAACGGTTTCCTCATTTTACGTCTCAAATTTGGGCAAAATATTCAATAACACGCACCCTAATGAATGGAAAATTTCGCATTTTTTTCTACAAATAGATTGAAGGCATACATTCATCACTATGCCTACTATTGGTAATCAGGGTCCTTCACAGGTAATACCTTTACCTTCAGGTATTTGGGGCCCTTGGAAGTTTGGGATCAGGTACAGGTACAGGTAATTTGGGGTCGGGAACAAGTAGGCACAGGTAAGGCACAGGTACTATGGGGCGTTGCGCAGGTAAGGTACAAGGTACTAGCTTTGAATTTCGGTACTTTTCGGTACTTATGACGCAGTGTTAAAGATATGTCATCGATTTGAAATTAAAAAAATATATATATAATAATTATAAAAAAAAAAAAAAAAAATTGTCACATTTCCTAGTTTCAAGTTCGATACGCAAGGTACGAATTATACCACAATGTTACACGTTAACACTCACTCGGGAACGTGACATAAATCGGATGTGCCGATCATCGATCCAATTTGTCATCGTTAACACTGTGTCATAATGTACCTTAAAAGTACCTCAATTTCAAAGGTAATACCTGGCAAAATCCTGACCCTCAGGTAAGGTACAAGGTACTTTCATTTCAGAAAATCGGGCACAGGTAAGGTACAGGTACATCCAATCAGGTACTGGTACTGGTAAAAGGTAGTACAGTGCATGCATCACTGAACTAATACGTTCGATGTAAGAGATTGGTATTAGTTCAGTGCTAGTATTAGTTGAGTGATTAAACTAATAAATTATTAGTTCAATCATTGAACTAATATGTATTAGTTTAATGATTAAATAGTATGAAGAGGTGCTAATTAGCCCCAATATCACCTGAGGGAGCGTCAGCGACCTCAGGTGATATTGGGGCTAATTAGCTCCTCTTCATGATATATTTGTGACACATCAGCCCTCGATTAATCGAAGGGATCATGTGAGAGCCACGTCATGAAATATGCTTTGCAACAATATTTCTCGACTCTACCACGTCATCAAAACTCGCGATATATTGCTCAAATATTGCTTACAGCGTCATCGGTGTGTTATCAGTGTCGACTGTCGCTGGCATGTCATGTCATTGTCATGTCAATGTCATGTCATGTCATGCCATCACAGTCTATCCTACCTCAGGCTGTTTTGTAACCGACGCGTCAGCGCACGTTGTTCTGTACCGTCGCGTCAGCGAACCGCGAAGCGAACGGTGAAGATGTCTACGATGATCGTCTGTCATCAACGCAGTCGATCGTCTTTTCAATCACGCGTCACATTATAAAATACTAGCCAATCGGAAACTCAAAAAACAGATTTCCAAGATCGTTCGAGTTTTCAGTCGTCATAGTAAAAAGGATACTGCCAATCAATGCCTAGAAAGCTGGATTTCTAAGATCGATGCTTCGAACTTCGAAATTAACCCAAAGGGGAGTTCTGATGCAATTTCATGCCCATTTCTTGTTTGCATCTTCCCGCGCACCTCCTGCTGTGACCCTGCTGTTGTGACCCTGCCTGCTATGCATATCTTTGTGCACAATGTTTCTGCGGCTGACGTGAAGTGTGTATGCATCGATATGTGTATGCATGACTAACTTTTTGCTTACATGCAGGATCAGTGCTCGTCCGCATGATGGCCTTCGACTAGTCGACCCCTTTCCGCTTGTGTTCATCTTCGACCGACTCCACGCTCAACGCTCGTCTACGAGATCCTCGCTGCATCCTTGCATATTATATTAGTTTCATATGCACTTTCGTGTGTGTGCCCCTCATGCCACTGTACGTGTTCAGATGACTTGTGTGTTTTCCTTAATTCCCCGACCCCCCGCCATATGCCCCATGTGCCATCCGCGTATGCCCCCTTGTGACACACGCGCTCAATTTGTTTGTTGCTCAACTGGTTGCGTGTGCCGCTCGCACTCGCTTACGTGTGTATATCGCATTCGTTTGTTTTCATCTTGTATGTTTTCGTTCCGACGTCTTGTGTGGGATCCGGGGGCTTTGGGTTTTTCTCGCCCATCACGCACCGCGCACCGGAGATCCCGGCAATGCTTTTGCCCTGTATTTTCTGTTTGCATAATGTATTTGTCTGACACGCATTAGAACATTTTTTAGGCAGAGCACAGCACAACATTTCGCAGGCGTTGTCGGTTTTGACCTACTTTCGGGACAAAGTCGTCAATGCCACGTGTTCAGGGCTGGGTCACAGGGCATTGGCATTTTCCCAAATTCGGAAGATTCCATTGAATATTGGGGCTGTATGGCCCCAATATTTGAATATTGGTGCTGATCAGCACCAATATTCAATGGAATCTTCCGAACATTGGGAACACGTCAATGCACTGTGACCAATCCAGTTCTGAACACGTGGGCGCCTTACTTCCACATCAGCATTTCATCACAAATATAGCTCAGAATTGCCGCCTGCGTAGCGCGTTTTCATTGGTCCAAACCAGATGTGTCATAAATATACTAATAAATTATTAGTTCAATCATTGAACTAATAAATTATTAGTTCAGTCATTGAACTAATGTGTATTAGTTTAATCGGTGATGTAATAATTTATTACTTTGGGCATTGAACTAAACTGACACGTGCGGTGAGATGTAATATTGCGGTGCGATGCAGTAACGCGGTGAGATGTAATATTCCGGTGAGATGTGATAACGTGGTGAGATGTAATATTCCGGTGATATGTAATAACGCGGTGAGTAAACTATGATATTATGATATGTAAAATGATAAGTGAGCGGTAAAACCAAGAGAAAGGGAAAAAGAGAGAGGGAAAAAAGAAAGGGGGGAGAAAGGAGGAGAAACGAGAGGGGTGAGGGGGAAGGGTAGGGCTTAAGTACGGAGTGTGCGTAGCTTGCG
Organism: Cymbomonas tetramitiformis; assembly: GCA_001247695.2. Taxonomy (NCBI): domain Eukaryota; kingdom Viridiplantae; phylum Chlorophyta; class Pyramimonadophyceae; order Pyramimonadales; family Pyramimonadaceae; genus Cymbomonas; species Cymbomonas tetramitiformis. The sequence goes on from LGRX02021321.1 coordinate 11,412, forward strand.
GAGCCCACGTAGTACAGTACGACTCCCCTCTGCCGGGAGGCAGCGCTCCGAAAATTACCGGATCCTATGTTCACTTATTCACTGCATGGTATTTCATGTCTATCCATATTCTCTATAGCAACGGAATGAAATGAACACCACACCACAGTTTTCAAGAATGTTGTGAATGCACATTCACTGTAGTAGGGTTATGTATTCACATGGCATTCAATTTTGCTATTTACTTACAAAATATGTATACTTCTAATCATTCCATGTGATCAACATCCTCCTCATCAAAATCAACCAGATCCTCAGTCTCCTCCTCCATCAACCTGGCACTGTCACCCTGGTGCGGTGCTCCTGCAGGCCACCGTGGGACACTGTCTTGGGTCTCAGGAACCACCGAAACCAAGTTGTCCTGCAGATCCTCCTCCAAGTCACGACCCCTTCCCCCCATCATGTTCCTCAGGCTTCCCTCACTTCCCGCAGCACCTGGTTCACTTGCAGCTGCTGGAGAAAAAAATGCTCCACCTTGGTTTGCCTTGCCCCATCTGACACCAGCATCTTTGTCAGTTGCCAGGACAACCAACTTGGTATTGTCTCTGCTGATTGTACCCCAAGCTTCTTTACATTCTCCTTGGTGAATAGTTCCAATTGCTGGGCCATCTCCCTACCCCATGCTCGTCCTTCTCTGATGCCCATGTTAGAATGGATTGTTTAGCCTCAAACGATAAAGCTGTGTGTTTCAAGCCCTTACAAGACGTGCCAGGCACTCGCCCGCGACCCATGACGACGGGTGAAAGTTTATGAAGGAATTAAAGAAAGCAACAATATTGACGCTTGAAATCTGGCGGCAGGGTTGCGGCTGACATCCATCCGATTTCGACACGTGGAACTAATAAATTATTAGTTCAGTGCACTGAACTAATAACTTATTAGTTCCCGTTGAACTAATAAATTATTAGTTCAATAATATTTTCCAGAACTAATAAATTATTAGTTCAGTGCACTGAACTAATAATTTATTAGTTCTCACTGAACTAATAAAGTATTAGTTCAGTGATATTTTTTTAAACTAATAATTAATTAGTTCAGTGATTATTGGTGGATGCACAGATTCGCGTATTTGTTCAGGCCGCGTGAAGTGCATCCCTGCGTCCATGTCACCCCCCACGATTTCCAAAGAATCGAGCATCTTTGGTCGCCCCCCCCCAAAGTGGTCAGGAATTCCTTAAGTATGGGGATCTTAAGTATGGGGAAATCCTTAAGTATAGGGAATTATGTGAAATCCTCCAATCCTCCAAATGTCGATATGTATGGGTATGTATGTCCAGATGGCGTGCTGTGGACAGCTGAACAACGCACTCCACACTCAGGCCTTGGTTGCCGCAAGCCATCAACTGCACCACCTGTTGGAAAACATCCCGAGGTCAACATATTGGTTGTACAGTGCCCGTTCGATTTTAAGCAACTCCAAAATAAGCAACCAACCGCTAGACGACCGAAAAGTTAAGCGCATTTTCCAGCGCTTGCAAAAACGTTGTAATTTCGCAAATTTGTGTAAGCAACTCTAGCGCCATTACGAACATCGTTGGGAATTGCTTAAACCGCTGGAGTTTGCCATAAGTGGAATTGCCAGACATGGGTATCAAAAAATTCCTTCAGCTGTTTCAATTCTGCAAATACTAGGTGTGCCATGATTCCTTGAGATGGACCTCGCTCGAAACTAAGTTATTGGAGTATATGTGCTAAAATTCATGTATTCCATGCTTACATACTTGAGGAACATGAAAACGCGCAAAATTATCAACCACATAAGCAACTCCAGCGCGCCAAAAGTTGAGAGTGGCGACCCGCTTTCGATTCCGGTTGAAGCAATTTCCAGTGTAGAATACACTCGGATGTATCCTTTGGAATGCCCCTAGAAGCAATTCGATCGGCTGCGACTCTCGATCCGCTATCGCCCAATTATATCGTTTTAAGCAATCGAAAACGAAACGAATTTCGCTGCGGGCTGGAAAATCGCCCGATTTTCGGCGAAGCAATTGTGGGCTGACCGCTGGATCGAATGCGATTGTTGCTTAAAATCGAGCGGGCACTGTATATATTTGGAAGACACTTTTGGACCAACGTTTTTTGTAATAATGTGAAATATCTATGTACACCGCAAAGCCATGCGATTGGCTCGACCTGGCTTTCAAGTTTCAAGCGTAAGAATGTTTATCTATATTTGCGTGACCGTCATTTTAGGTTTGCGCACTCTGCTCAGCCAGAAATGGGTAAAAGTGGACTCCGAAACAGAGACTTTCGAGGAGTTCTCAACGAAAAGGTTTTGTGACAAGAAACTCGGTGATGCCGCGGATCGTGCTCTCCTTCGAAGATGCTTGACGAGCCCCAAGGTGTGTAGTGTTACCATATTGTGTATTGCTCACGCATGCTTGGCAGCTAACTGTACATCGCACGCAATATATACTCAAAGGTTATGAAAAAACAAAACAATTGCAAGTTTCATGTGTTTCCCATACATGTGAAACCCGACCACTTGTCCATACTTAAGGATTACCGATCAGTGATCCCCCATTCCGACCGCAAAATGTGACATGGACGCAGGGATGCACTTCACCCGCCCCGGCCTCAGTGCTATATTAGTTCAGTACTTATTAGTTCAGTGATGCATGCACTGTGTCACCTAGTACCTGCACCTGGCAAAAGTACGAGAGTATTTTAGTACCTGTGAAGGGCCCTGACGGCCTGTTCGCTGTTGGTAATATGTCACATAGATCGCATGATATGGGCCACGCAAAGCTGAAAATTTGGTAATTCCGCCCCATAGTTAAGAAATGCGGAGTTGAGCCTGTTGGTGCAAATCGTGCATGCTTAGCGGGCCACATATCCATCCATGTATCCTCATGGTGAAGGTCACAAATATAAGACAATTAAGCACTGGATGGCTCACCAAGTTCGAAAATACGTTTGTGAAAAGATATCAAAGACTTGAAGACATTTTCAGCAAAAATGGAAACCTCAAAGCGACAAAAAGTGCTTTCCTGTGACAATCCACATATACTGAGAAGACTACACGTGGTCTGTCGGCCAATGGGTCATAATGTAAGTCAGTGTGGATCGCAAGAATGGTAAGAAACAAAAGAGAAGACTGCGACTCTTCATATTGGAAGTTAGTTACAGTTATAGCAAAAACTAACATGTGTTGTATGTAGGCCCTCCTGTCGTGTCGTGTGCTATGTAATGCAATAGTATCACGCGTGACTACCAAGCGATGCCACTCCAAGCAGTGCAAACCAAGCATTACGAAACTATTCTGAGCACCGCTAAGGGCGCCATGCCTTTAGCTGCGTACCGTAGACTGCTCATACCCTGCGAACAAGTGCTCCAAACTCCAAAGTGCGTCCACCTGTAAGACCTTGAGCAGAAGCTACGTTAGCTCCAAGTCGCACGCGATATGACTATAGTGTAACTATTTGAGAAGATAACAACATAAGCGACAGAAGAAATGAATTACCTCGGTTCAGTTTTCGGGGGCACGGACGCAAATTTCGTTTCCGAGAAAGATACGGCTGCCAAGACGGCGAACATCAATAGTGGCGTGGAGTCGGATGAAGATGAAGGCGAAGATGGCAACCTTGAACAAATGGTTATGTTTTTCTACGAGGCCTTGAAGGAGGCCGGGCAAACTAATCAGGTGAAAGCCGTCTCTCTAGTGGCAGAACGTCGAGACTGCTACTTGGTGGAGGGCGTTGGCTTTTAAACTCGTTGTCCGTACGAAATGGAGATGGGAAGTAATCGTCGTTCTGTGACTTCATGGGTCACGTCTCTCTTCGTAAGGACTGGGCGAGCATCATAAAGTTCGCGAAATGTGGTATCTGAGCAGATGCGATTGCAGGGTCAGAAGCAAGGGCAAACCACTTTGCAATACTTTCGCAGTGCGTTCCAGAACAATGTGCAAGGCTGAGAGATCTGCGATAAGACGACCACGTGTAATCTGTGTGCAGGACCTCAATGTAAAGGTAGATAGGTTCCTAACCAAGGACAAGGCGAGAGATGAAATTTTGGTGAGTCGTGCATACTTTCTGACCACTCCAGCGCTGGATGTTCTTACATATTGTCCGCACGTGTTCCGAAGATATTTAAATAGGTCACGGGTTGCAGAGCCCGGCGCCTTGAAATAAAATTCGTCTTTCACGCCGCTTACCTCCTAAAGCTCTGCTATTTAAGATACCCTTAATTTGGGGCACGAGCGCGCCCGTTAGAAAGGTCTTCCTTTATGGCAACTTCGAAGTTCCGCAATCGCAATTAGCAGTGAGTTAAGCGCGCCATGTTTTCCACCCGTCGTGCACTGCTCTGATGACTTGTGTCGCCCCTTTGGCCCGCAGAAACTCAAGCGCAAAGCTTCCGTGAAGCTGAAAGAAACTGTGCCCTCGGAGAAGGTGGCCACGGGACTGGTTGCCCCAGAGGCTGTCAAAAGTTCTACACAAGAGGATATCGAGAAGAAGCTCAAGGAGATGCGTGAGCGCATTAAGGTGCGCAGCGTACAGTGGCACCATACGCTCGAAGCCCTAGAGGCGTGGACCGTTAATTGAGCGTGCTGCTTCACCATTCTGCTTCTCACCTCTTATTCGTGGACATCTCTATGTGCATCGGCCACTCTCCAAACAGGATTCCAAGAAGGAAACCCCAAAGTGAAAGCTGGATGTACATCACAAGTAGTCTCCTGAATTAATCCAATAAACTGCCTTTTATCTTGAACAAAGCTTCGTTGGTGAGCCAGAGAGGGCACTAAATCAAAGAACTTGATAATCGTGGACGATTAAGCAAGATGTGTGCACCAGCCTTCAAACATCCTCTAGACTTGCACACCGGCCTTCGCGCGCCCTCTGATGCAAGAACCATCAACCAGATTTTGCACGTCCTCTAAAGCAAGCCTTCACGTGATTTGAACTGGGACATATCGCTGGAGTGTTGTGATGCAAATGGAGTGTTTTGTTACTGGAGCGTTGGAAGTGGAGTGTTTCCCCAAACTTGGGTCAGAAAGTCTTTCTTACGACTGCAGAGTACGCAATGAATAACTGGGGGACCTACGATCATAACAGGAGGAGAGCACGACGATAAAGCAGATGGAGAAAGACTTGCCGGCTGAGGTCGTAGAGCTGCGGCAGCAGATGCAGAACCTGAGTGCGATCACGGTAGGCATTCCTTCTTAGAAGGCGGCGGATGTCTTATCGATTGACCGTGCTTTTCGAGTAATCTCCTGGAATTCTTCCCGAATAAGAGTAGTTGCGGTCAACGGAGAATCGTTGTGAACAATAAGTAACACCTTCAAAACCCTAATCCCTGAGCAGCGAGGGCTGGCTTTGAGGAACTGCTGTGCTTTGGGGCAGTACCCTCAAAATCCTACCTAGGCGAGAAACAGGGGTTAGCTTTGTGAAAGGCCACAGATTACTCTCTGCATTCTCAACATCCTAACCACTGAGGAAACAGCAGGAGCTGAGTTTGAGGAAGGACTATGCTTTGGAGGAGCATCTTCAAAACTCCAACTCCTAGAACAGAAGTAGGGCCTGGCTTTGGGGAAGGCTATAGACAACAATCAGCACCCTCAAAACCCCGATTCTTTGAATGAGAGAGGGGTTGTCTTCGTGTAACGGGTGCTTGTAGCGCTCTCAAAACCCTAACTCACTTACAAAGAGCAGCCTCCGTCTACAGTTTAACTATACCAAGGCCCTTCCTGAAGACATCGTGCAGGCTACTTGTTGCAGGACTCTCATCATCCTGGCTAGCAGCACCCTCAAACTCCTAACTTATCAGTCCACTCTCAGCATACTCTGAGTAGCACCATCACAACCCTACCTAGCAGCGCCGTCATAACCCTAACTAGCAGCACCCTACCCCTAAGTCATCTCTAGGTGCTGCCTCACAACCATCTTGGCTCCCTTTCTCCAGCTGCGCTTAAAGCTGCTAACGGTTCGACATCATATGGGTGCATATCCTGATAAGCTGTTGCAACCGTGCTCTGAAAATGGGTGCCGGAACGGGGTCTCACCGAGGGACGTGTTGAGACCTGCTAAACAAGTGGGGTGTCCGAAGTCTAGATTCCCTTGCTCAGCGTTGTAGATATTGATAACGTGTGTGCAGTGTTGCGACTGAGGACGCCGCGATGAGTTTTCAGGCAGTCATGTCTGTGTTCCGCCCTGCAGACGGCCCAATTCGGCGGTATCTAGTGAAAATGTGCCAAATGCGATTCAACTTCTAATGTGTGATGCTGACCTCATCGGAGGGCTAGGCACTGCTTTGCCCCATTCTCTGTGCCCCTTCCTGATGAGCCAAGAGGACTCACCACAAGCTTGCTGTCTGGCTGAATGGGTGAACCACACATATCTATCTCATGGCTTTGGTGGTGGGTTTGACTGGCCTGCCAGGAGGTAAATACTTTCCACCTCACCGAAGCTGGGAATGACCCACCAGAAGAAGGGCGCCTAGATGCTGCAGAAGGTGTGGTCTTCTCACATAACAAACGAGGAAAAGATGATCCCCCCTAACTGCGGCCAGGGACAACCCACTGCAGGAAGGCGGCCTGGGTGACTATATGGAGGGACCATGTATCAATCTATCAAGTTGCAATTCGTGCCTGGCAATGGAGGGGTGCAGTGCGAGGGTGTGCAATGCAGTGCGAGGGGTGCATGTGCAGTAGTGGAGGTGCAGTGCGAGGGGTGGTGATGGAGGGGTGCAGCGAGGGTGCAGTGCGAATGGACAGTGCGAGGCCGATGAGCACACCTCATGACGCTTCCGGCCATGACCACGCCTTTTTTGACGCTTCCCGGCCATACACGCCCTTTTTACGCTTCCGGCCATGACACGCCCTTTTTTGACGCTTCCGCCATGCGCCCTGCTATGACGCTTCCGGCCATGACACGCCCTTTTATGATCCTTCCGGTCATGATAAGCCCTGTCATGATGCTTGTCCATGACACATCCAGCCATGACAAGCCCGGCCGTAATGCTCCACCAGGACACGCCCTGTTATGATACACTTAGGTTATTACCACGGAGAGCTACCAGGCATGTGCGTCGCCCTCGATCACTTGTTCCAGGAGTAGAGGGCCCAAACAGGGCCGATGGGGCCTACAGGGCGACAGGGGTTGATCATCCCTCACGGGGCGGATGGGGCTGGTGACGCAGCCGGGGAGCCCATGCCATCAACGGATGCGCTCGTGCTTGCACCCAAAGGGGTCAATGCCGAGGGGGCGCTCCTGCCAGCTCACGCTTCAAGCATCACCGAGCTGTCCCTGGAGTCGGAGGAGGACAGAGGGGACTTGCGCCTGGCTGCGCATGCCAGGCGAGTGAGGCAGGCGCTCGGCGTCCGTGCTGCACTGCTTGCCCGTGGCGAAGATGGCGAAGGGGCGGCAGCGGGTGCCACAAGTGCTGCACAGTCCCCCTCGGAGCTTGGCGCTGCGGGAGAGTCCACCGCGCAAGCACAAGGGGGTGCAGCGGAGGATCCCATGGCTGGCAAGCAGGTGGGCTCGTCGTCGTGGCAAGGGATCCGTTCCAAGCTGAAGAAGCGTTTCTCCGTGTGCGAGCCCGCAGCTGCCGGGGAAGAGCAGCCAAAGGTGTCAAAGCCGAAGCAGGTGAGCAGCCCCTCTGCACTCCGAGAGCCATGGGGCTCTCTGCATTTGGGGGGGTGGGGAGCTTCTGCGTTGATGGGGGTGGGGAGCTTCCTGCGTTGATGGGGGTGGGGAGCTTCCTACGTTGGATGGGGGTGGGGAGCTTCCTGCGTTGATGGGGGCGGAGCTCCTGCGTTGATGGGGGTGGGGAGCTTCCTGCGTTGATGGGCGGGAGCTTCCTGCGTTGGGTGGGAGGCGTTGATGGGGGTGGGGAGCTTCCTGCGGTGATGGGGTGGTGAGCTTCCTGCGTTGATGGGGGTGGGAGCTTCCTGCGTTGATGGGGGTGAGGAGCCTGCGTTGATGGGGGTGGTGAGCTTCCTGCGTTGATGGGGGTGGTGAGCTTCCTGCGTTGATCGGGTGGGGAGCTTCCTGCGTTGATGGGGGTGGGGAGCTTCCTACGTTGATGGGGGTGGGGAGCTTCCTGCGTTGATGGGGGTGGGGAGCTTCCTGCGCTGCGATGGGGGTGGGGAGCCTTTTGATGGGTGGGGAGCCTTCTGCGTTGATGGGGGTGGGGAGCTTCCTACGTTGATGGGGGTGGGGAGCTCCCCACCCCCATCGATGTAGGAAGCTGAAAGCCAATAACGGCGAGGCCAGGGCAGGCAAGCGGCAATTAGCCAGGCATTGACAGCTCATTTGAATCAAGAAAAGGCGGGCAGCGATAGGGTAGCAGGGAGGCATGAAAGGAAGAGGGGTGAGGCGTTGCAGCAGGGGGACGCGGCTGCGGAGTGCGAGGCGGCAGAAGAAAACGACGCAGACAGAGAGGTATACGGCCATGCACAGATCAGAGTATTCTGGCTAAGCGTCGTCGCAACAGTTGAGCAGCCCTCTGCTGCAGCTGCATGCCTCAGCCTCATGAAGCTTCCACGAAGGCCCGGGGAATGTGACGTGGCCTGATGACCTCATGGCATGAAAGCGCCACACAACCAACAGCACCAACATCACCAATTACGGGCCTTCCACAACAGCTCGTGTCGTGCAAGACCTGCATTCTGGGACCTGCATATCCTCATGCAGTGGATGCCTGAGTGGGTCTGGCGCCTGTCATCTGCGAATTCTGTGCATGCATTGCGGTGTGGGTACGATCACAATTGCCGCAGGGAGACGAGAGCGTGGGCTCAACTGAGGCTCGCCAGACGAAGCCGAGCTGTGCACCGAGCGACGTTTCAGGGATGAGGGTACTGCTGCTTGAGCCTATGGCTTCCTTCAGGCTCCATTGCGCATTGCGCACGTGAGGGCGCCGTCCACGAAGGTCGCCGAGCGGTGGGACTGATAGCGGCCGGGAGGCTTTGCCCCTCTTTCTTATCCTCACTGACCACGGCCGGGGGGGTTGGCAGATCGCAATTTCATTCCTCTCCAAATTCTCAACGGGGAGTGACGACCCCCTTGTTGCGAAGGCGATGCGGCTGCTTGAAGAGGAGACAACCAATGAGAGCGATGCCGTACGCGCACAACCCACAAGAATGGTGCAGACAAGCTTGACGGGGAAGCTAAAGGAGGTGCGGGGGGAACTAGATGCAACAAGAGCTGAAGCAGCGGCGCAGGTGATGGAGCTGCAGGGTTCAGTACAGAAGGCACGGGAAGAGCTCGAGAGCGTGCAGTGCGCAGGGAAGGTGAGGGAAACGGAGCTGGAGACGGCGCTGCAGGCGAGTGAGCGCGCAGCAGCCAGCACGCAGGCAGAGCTGGAGAGCAGCCGGCAGCAGAACGTCGCGGCCCAGGAGGAGCTGGCGTCGGCGCGCGAGGCGGCGCGGGGGAAGGAGGAGGCGCTGCAGGCGGAGATTGCGGAGAAGGAGGCGGCCGTGGCAAGCGGGGGGGCGCTGCTGGAGCAGACTCGAACGGAGATGCTGCAGGGGCTGGCGGAGGCCCGGAGCACATTGGCAGCCACGCAGGAGGCAAGCGTGAAGCGCGAGTCGGAGCTGCAGAGCGCTGTAGAGGACGCGGCGGCGGCGTTGAGGACAAGGGAGGAGAAGGCGGCGGCTGCACAGGCCGCGCTGCAGGAGGAGCTGGAGGCAACAAAGAGTGCCGCGAGCCGGCGCGAGTCGGAGCTGCAGGTGTCGGTGCAGAGGGTGAGGGAGGAGCTGGCGTCCACAGAGTCCACGGCCAGCAAGGAGAAGACGGAGCTGGAGACGGCGCTGCAGGCGAGTGAGCGCGCAGCAGCCAGCACGCAGGCAGAGTTGGAGAGCAGCCGGCAGCAGAACGTCGCGGCCCAGGACGAGCTGGCGTCGGCGCGCGAGGCGGCGCGGGGGAAGGAGGAGGCGCTGCAGGCGGAGATTGCGGAGAAGGAGGCGGCCGTGGCAAGCGGGGGGGCGCTGCTGGAGCAGACTCGAACGGAGATGCAGCAGGGGCTGGCGGAGGCCCGGAGCACGCTGGCAGCCACACAGGAGGCAAGCGTGAAGCGCGAGTCGGAGCTGCAGTGCGCGGTGGAGGACGCGGCGGCGGCGTTGAGGACAAGGGAGGAGAAGGCGGCGGCTGCACAGACGGCGCTGCAGGAGGAGCTGGAGGCAACAAAGAGTGCCGCGAGCCGGCGCGAGTCGGAGCTGCAGGTGTCGGTGCAGAGGGTGAGGGAGGAGCTGGCGTCCACAGAGTCCACGGCCAGCAAGGAGAAGACGGAGCTGGAGACGGCGCTGCAGGCGAGTGAGCGCGCGGCAGCCAGCACGCAGGCAGAGCTGGAGAGCAGCCGGCAGCAGAACGTCGCGGCCCAGGAGGAGCTGGCGTCGGCGCGCGAGGCGGCGCGGGGGAAGGAGGAGGCGCTGCAGGCGGAGATTGCGGAGAAGGAGGCGGCCGTGGCAAGCGGGGGGGCGCTGCTGGAGCAGACTCGAATGGAGATGCAGCAGGGGCTGGCGGAGGCCCGGAGCACGCTGGCAGCCACACAGGAGGCAAGCGTGAAGCGCGAGTCGGAGCTGCAGTGCGCGGTGGAGGACGCGGCGGCGGCGTTGAGGACAAGGGAGGAGAAGGCGGCGGCTGCACAGGCCGCGCTGGAGGAGGAGCTGGAGGCAACAAAGAGTGCCGCGAGCCGGCGCGAGTCGGAGCTGCAGGTGTCGGTAGATGAGGCGGAGGCAGCGATGATAGCGAGCTACGAGAAGGCGGCGGCCGCACAGACGGCGCTGCAGGAGGAGCTGGAGGACGCAAAGAGTGCCGCGAGCCGGCGCGAGTCGGAGCTGCAGGTGTCGGTGCAGAGGGTGAGGGAGGAGTGGCGTCCACAGAGTCCACGGCCAGCAAGGAGAAGACGGAGCTGGAGACGGCGCTGCAGGCGAGTGAGCGCGCGGCAGCCAGCACGCAGGCAGAGCTGGAGAGCAGCCGGCAGCAGAACGTCGCGGCCCAGGAGGAGCTGGCGTCGGCGCGCGAGGCGGCGCGGGGGAAGGAGGAAGCGCTGCAGGCGGAGATTGCGGAGAAGGAGGCGGCCGTGGCAAGCGGGGGGGCGCTGCTGGAGCAGACTCGAATGGAGATGCAGCAGGGGCTGGCGGAGGCCCGGAGCACGCTGGCAGCCACACAGGAGGCAAGCGTGAAGCGCGAGTCGGAGCTGCAGTGCGCGGTGGAGGACGCGGCGGCGGCGTTGAGGACAAGGGAGGAGAAGGCGGCGGCTGCACAGGCCGCGCTGGAGGAGGAGCTGGAGGCAACAAAGAGTGCCGCGAGCCGGCGCGAGTCGGAGCTGCAGGTGTCGGTAGATGAGGCGGAGGCAGCGATGATAGCGAGCTACGAGAAGGCGGCGGCCGCACAGACGGCGCTGCAGGAGGAGCTGGAGGACGCAAAGAGTGCCGCGAGCCGGCGCGAGTCGGAGCTGCAGGTGTCGGTGCAGAGGGTGAGGGAGGAGTTGGCGTCCACAGAGTCCACGGCCAGCAAGGAGAAGACGGAGCTGGAGACGGCGCTGCAGGCGAGTGAGCGCGCGGCAGCCAGCACGCAGGCAGAGCTGGAGAGCAGCCGGCAGCAGAACGTCGCGGCCCAGGAGGAGCTGGCGTCGGCGCGCGAGGCGGCGCGGGGGAAGGAGGAGGCGCTGCAGGCGGAGATTGCGGAGAAGGAGGCGGCCGTGGCAAGCGGGGGGGCGCTGCTGGAGCAGACTCGAATGGAGATGCAGCAGGGGCTGGCGGAGGCCCGGAGCACACTGGCAGCCACGCAGGGGGCAAGCGTGAAGCGCGAGTCGGAGCTGCAGTGCGCGGTGGAGGACGCGGCGGCGGCGTTGAGGACAAGGGAGGAGAAGGCGGCGGCTGCACAGGCCGCGCTGGAGGAGGAGCTGGAGGCAACAAAGAGTGCCGCGAGCCGGCGCGAGTCGGAGCTGCAGGTGTCGGTAGATGAGGCGGAGGCAGCGATGATAGCGAGCTACGAGAAGGCGGCGGCCGCACAGACGGCGCTGCAGGAGGAGCTGGAGGACGCAAAGAGTGCCGCGAGCCGGCGCGAGTCGGAGCTGCAGGTGTCGGTGCAGAGGGTGAGGGAGGAGTTGGCGTCCACAGAGTCCACGGCCAGCAAGGAGAAGACGGAGCTGGAGACGGCGCTGCAGGCGAGTGAGCGCGCGGCAGCCAGCACGCAGGCAGAGCTGGAGAGCAGCCGGCAGCAGAATGTCACGGCCCAGGAGGAGCTGGCGTCGGCGCGCGAGGCGGCGCGGGGGAAGGAGGAGGCGCTGCAGGCGGAGATTGCGGAGAAGGAGGCGGCCGTGGCAAGCGGGGGGGCGCTGCTGGAGCAGACTCGAACGGAGATGCAGCAGGGGCTGGCGGAGGCCCGGAGCACGCTGGCAGCCACACAGGAGGCAAGCGTGAAGCGCGAGTCGGAGCTGCAGTGCGCGGTGGAGGACGCGGCGGCGGCGTTGAGGACAAGGGAGGAGAAGGCGGCGGCTGCACAGACGGCGCTGCAGGAGGAGCTGGAGGCAACAAAGAGTGCCGCGAGCCGGCGCGAGTCGGAGCTGCAGGTGTCGGTGCAGAGGGTGAGGGAGGAGCTGGCGTCCACAGAGTCCACGGCCAGCAAGGAGAAGACGGAGCTGGAGACGGCGCTGCAGGCGAGTGAGCGCGCAGCAGCCAGCACGCAGGCAGAGTTGGAGAGCAGCCGGCAGCAGAACGTCGCGGCCCAGGACGAGCTGGCGTCGGCGCGCGAGGCGGCGCGGGGGAAGGAGGAGGCGCTGCAGGCGGAGATTGCGGAGAAGGAGGCGGCCGTGGCAAGCGGGGGGGCGCTGCTGGAGCAGACTCGAATGGAGATGCAGCAGGGGCTGGCGGAGGCCCGGAGCACGCTGGCAGCCACACAGGAGGCAAGCGTGAAGCGCGAGTCGGAGCTGCAGTGCGCGGTGGAGGACGCGGCGGCGGCGTTGAGGACAAGGGAGGAGAAGGCGGCGGCTGCACAGACGGCGCTGCAGGAGGAGCTGGAGGCAACAAAGAGTGCCGCGAGCCGGCGCGAGTCGGAGCTGCAGGTGTCGGTGCAGAGGGTGAGGGAGGAGCTGGCGTCCACAGAGTCCACGGCCAGCAAGGAGAAGACGGAGCTGGAGACGGCGCTGCAGGCGAGTGAGCGCGCGGCAGCCAGCACGCAGGCAGAGCTGGAGAGCAGCCGGCAGCAGAACGTCGCGGCCCAGGAGGAGCTGGCGTCGGCGCGCGAGGCGGCGCGGGGGAAGGAGGAGGCGCTGCAGGCGGAGATTGCGGAGAAGGAGGCGGCCGTGGCAAGCGGGGGGGCGCTGCTGGAGCAGACTCGAACGGAGATGCAGCAGGGGCTGGCGGAGGCCCGGAGCACACTGGCAGCCACACAGGAGGCAAGAGTGAAGCGCGAGTCGGAGCTGCAGTGCGCGGTGGAGGACGCGGCGGCGGCGTTGAGGACAAGGGAGGAGAAGGCGGCGGCTGCACAGACGGCGCTGCAGGAGGAGCTGGAGGCAACAAAGAGTGCCGCGAGCCGGCGCGAGTCGGAGCTGCAGGTGTCGGTGCAGAGGGTGAGGGAGGAGTTGGCGTCCACAGAGTCCACGGCCAGCAAGGAGAAGACGGAGCTGGAGACGGCGCTGCAGGCGAGTGAGCGCGCGGCAGCCAGCACGCAGGCAGAGCTGGAGAGCAGCCGGCAGCAGAATGTCACGGCCCAGGAGGAGCTGGCGTCGGCGCGCGAGGCGGCGCGGGGGAAGGAGGAGGCGCTGCAGGCGGAGATTGCGGAGAAGGAGGCGGCCGTGGCAAGCGGGGGGGCGCTGCTGGAGCAGACTCGAACGGAGATGCAGCAGGGGCTGGCGGAGGCCCGGAGCACACTGGCAGCCACACAGGAGGCAAGAGTGAAGCGCGAGTCGGAGCTGCAGTGCGCGGTGGAGGACGCGGCGGCGGCGTTGAGGACAAGGGAGGAGAAGGCGGCGGCAGCACAGACGGCGCTGCAGGAGGAGCTGGAGGCAACAAAGAGTGCCGCGAGCCGGCGCGAGTCGGAGCTGCAGGTGTCGGTGCAGAGGGTGAGGGAGGAGCTGGCGTCCACAGAGTCCACGGCCAGCAAGGAGAAGACGGAGCTGGAGACGGCGCTGCAGGCGAGTGAGCGCGCGGCAGCCAGCACGCAGGCAGAGCTGGAGAGCAGCCGGCAGCAGAATGTCACGGCCCAGGAGGAGCTGGCTTCGGCGCGCCAGGCCGCGCGGGTAATGGAGGAGACGCTTAGGGCGGAAATTGCTGAAAATCAGTTTATCACACTGCAGATGAAGCTTCACCCAGATTCTTCCAAACATGCTGCAAAGTCTTATGTATTGGATATGCAGGAATCATCGCAAGACAATCTATCAGGGAATGATAATTTGAAATTAGCAACGCAGCATTCGGAGTCAGAAGTTTACAACGAATATGGAGTGTTGGTGCCTTCCAGCAGGGAGCTTGCAAGAAGGCGTGCAGAGGCTCTCGAGTACCTGGCGCAAGTCCTTTTGGACAACGAAGCAGCACATAAAGGGCAGGTTTCATATGTTGAGCAGTTTCTTACTTTGTTTTCATGTTCAACAGGGCGGCGTTAACATGTTGCAGGAAGGCACACCATGTAGCTGTGCAGGCAGCTGTTGCTTATTTGCACACTAAATGACAGCATTTTGAACATATTGTTCAGCTGTATACTTGTCTTACCCTGTATAAAATGTGTGTCATTTCATACTTTTCTATTATTGTTTTCATTATTCAATCATTCAATACCAGACATCTGATACTCATTTTCATCGTCTCATCAATCTGAACACGAATTCGACCGTAATTTGATGGTCTGACCAGGTGTCACTATGACTGTCATACAGCAATGTCATACTGTCATACCCCGGACATCTGCTACTCATTCTTCTCGTATTCTCAAGCCCAGTTTCGCTGTCACCGTGTAACCTCACGATCCTCTCACGATGGCTCAGCTCTGTCAATCAGCAGTGCCTCCTGGCACAATTATTAACCATTCGCAGTTCAAGCCCTAAGAAAACACATAAAATGCTGTGTCTGTGTCCATTATTGGAACATCAGTCCATCAAACTCTCGTAAGTTATTTTTGTCAATCATTATATAAGGCATCATCAGCTACTCAATAATCTCATTTGTCATAGACTATATTAGTGGTCATACAGTATAGTATCTCATCAGTCACGTATGTGATCGTACAGTATATTAAGGCACTCGCGCATGCAATGTCAAGTCACTCAGGGGTATAGTGCATCAATAATCATCCATTATTTCATCATTCACTGATCTGAAGCTTTAGCAATCGTATTAAACCAATACTGTGATGCTAAGATATTATATCAGCTTCACATCCGTCACTCACACAATCTTAAGCCACTTGTGAGTCACTCCACATATTCTCACTATTACTCATGAGAAACTCGCAATCTGATATCTCTCTGTCGCTATCTGATTACACACTTGCAAGTTCCGAAGTTCGGTTATCATCCTGTTTTTAAGTTACCCATGTTGTATTCGATAATCTCACTCACTCTCATAAATTACTCTGCACGTCCGTGTTGCACACCCAGTCGATCCAACGTTTTCCCAACACCGGCGTCGTCCAGCGTCCTTGTCTATCAATGTAAAGTCAACAATTGCGTAAGGCCAACAGGCTTCTACGTGCGTGTGTCCCAACGTGAACCCAACTCGCCAGTCAATCCAACAATCTCCAAATTTCCGGATGTACGAGTTTGAGAGCGTGACGAGAAATGGGAAGTTGCTGTGTGTCCACTGACCCATTAACCTGCGGTCAGAATCGATGTGCGCACGTGATGACCACACGAGCATCAATTCAGCGCAGCAATACGGTCAGGAGTCAAACCCAAGCTGGAGACGAGTCACCCCCGCCCGCATTGCAGCACCACAATCAATATTATAGTTGGTCTCGTAGAATTCGATGCCGTTAAACAAACAAAAATATTGGAACGGACCACGGTACATTCCGGTATGAAAGCAGCTTTTCAGATCCTTAGATGTCGCCTTCATATTCGATGGAACTCAAAGACATAACTGCGATAAATAACTCGCACAGGTGCGAATGAAAAGTCAGAAATGCTACCAATGTATAAATAGAATGTAGAAGCCTTGAATCACCAAATCACAGTCCTGGGGGGTAGAAATGCACTCCTGCTTCCACCTAGTGGCATACACACCGGAGGCTCCATCCGCACTGCGCGCTGTAAGAACATTTGAATCGCATCTTGGAAACACCCTGGAAAAGCTTTGGTTTGCTCGGGGCTCAAGTGAGCATGGGGGTGCACGTGCACCTTGAAGTCCATCCATCGACGGCTAACACTACGGAAGGGCCGATGTGGCTCAGGTCGGCGCAGAAAGTACACTAAAACTGTGTAGATTTCTAATTTTCAAGGCAACTCTTACGGGAAATCCCTCGCGTATTAAGTTAAATAGGTTTGTGATGCAAGTATGATTTACTATCGCGATATATATCTTCTTTTGTCTAGAATAAGCTCGAGCCCCGCAGACGACTCAGCTCGCGCCTTGTAATTTCTAAAACGTCGGAGGGATTAAACAAAGGCAGTGCCATTTCAGGCAAACGAAGTTTCCATCCCCATGAGAGCAGATTTTTAATCAATTCTGGCTCTGACATGTCAATATCATTTTCATGAATGGCATTCTGATAACATCTTGAGCTTGCAGCACGCCTTGAATCGTAGATTTCTTCGTCCGAAAGCATTTTTTTCGTTGTGTTCAAAGAAGAACTTCCGTCAGCAATGCAGGCGCAGGCGGCACAGGTCATGAAGCATTTCGCGTGTTGTATAAGCCAGATATTACACTCCGAGTATAAAATCATGAAGCTTACACAGGTGTTTTGACGTTTTTGTACTTCATATTGTGCCGTGTCAACATTGGGTGGTCATTCTACTGGCCCCACATCTCATATTTATCATCGCGATGGAATTGACTGAGGGATCACTCCCCGTGGCATCCTACGAAACGCCAGCAATAATGCAAGGGTCACAGCTCCAGCTGCATTGACATCCTGCGCCATTCATCCCAAAGCTACAATCGCATTTCAGAAAGGCGGTGTGAGGTGTGCCACACCAGTTGCATTGGTCCGACGTTCGAAGAGTCAAAGGGGAGGAGCGCATCCTCTGGAACGAGACTAATTGGAAGAGTCATGAAGACACAAACGAGGATGGCATCATCAGGAGTTGGTCCACTCAAGTTGCGTGAAGACATTAAGGGTACGCAAACAGGAAAGAGAAGGGTGGCTGCAGAGGCATACACTGAAGTGAAGCAGAGATAACGTAGGGACGTCCCTGGAGGGTCTCTTAGTGGCGCAGAGGTATGCAGCGGATGGCTTTGTCGCAGGGCATGGCAAGCCATACTTCTAAGGGGATATGGCTAGTGCAGCGGGGTTAGCAAGGTCTATAGCAACACGAGTTAGTTACAGCAAGGGGCAGCCTAGTGTGCAGCAAGAGGTGCAGTAAACAGGAGCAAAGCATGCAGCTGGAGATTATCAAGGCGCACAGAAGGGGTAGCAAGATGTGTAGCAACAGGGGGCAGTGAAGCCTCCAGTGGGGATTAAAACCCATGGGGTCAGCAAAGCAGGCGGCAGGAGGCTGGGAAGGCTTCTTTGCTTGCAACACGAACATTGCACGTTCCGGGTGGCGTTCATGTGGGCAGGGCTCAGGCCCACCTTGAGCTCGCTGAGCACGTCTGTCCATCTCTGGTGTCCAGTCAGCAGCGCCGCGAAGGGCAGCAGGGACGTACTGTTATACACGTCATCCGGCAGCGTGCCCCCCATCCCGTGTCGGAACCGATAGTCCTGATGTGCTCCTCCAATAGCTGCAAAAACTGCTGGTGCACTACAGCATCCTCACGGCACACGCCCCTCCAGTTGTCAGCCAATCACGTCCTCGGGATGGCCATCGAGGAGCCAATCGCTCTCTCTGGATGGCCATCGAGGAGCGCCTTCTGTACTGCAATCCAAGCCGTTCGCGCACATCAAAGTGAAGAGCTACTCAGGCATAACAAGACCACCCCAATCCTCACAATCCAGCCATAAACCCGTCAAGGCAGCACACGCCACCCCATGCATACCCGTCATCGTGAGCCAGAGGTGACCCCTGCCACGGTAGGACACGTGCATAAAATCCTCACCCAACACCCATCACATGAAACTATGGAGGCGCAACACAACTGCCTCGCCCCCACCAGCCACCACGCAACCCTGAATAGCAGGACCTGGCTGCTCCACCCTCACCAGCCACCACTCAACCCTGAATAGCAGGACCTGGCTGCTCCACCCTTACAAGACAGCGTTCGACTTAGCAAGACAGGACCGGGCCTACCCATCCTGACAAGCCAGCAGCCAGCCTAGGAAGATAGGACGATGCCAAGTCACCCTGATGAGCCCTCACTCCACCCAAAAAGGCACGAAATAGTCATCTTGCAGGCAAGAACTTGCTGAATGCGCTGAGGAGCTGCACCTGAAACAGATGATCTCAGTGACGTACACCGTGGAGAGGGCACTGCCGAGGCCGAAGAGCCCGAGGGACCAGAACATGCCGTGCCGCGTGATCCGCTTCAGCCCGTACACCCCGTCCTGAGGCTCATCCGTCGGCGTGAAATCGATTGGGCAGCGCGGCCTCCAAGCGCCCGGAGCACTCGCCGGGCTGGCCGCAGCGCCATCCTCTGCAGCTCCGAGGCCTGCGCAAAACGATCCAAAAGCAGTTTGCACAGTCTGCGGCCTGCATAACGCACCTCACTGTTCGCATGATGCCCACCGGTAATACGGCACAGATGGGCTGTGCAGTGCCTCGGCCAGTGCACAAACTCACTCCGAAGTGGAAAGGCAGAAGCTGGAATACGCGCTACACCGCGCACCGCACGAGGCATGGCACGCGCTTGTGTCCCGCCCGAACCACTGGACTCACTTTCGGCAACGCCGCTACACCGCTACACAACCTCACTCGCGTTCTGCGACTCCCCTTATGACTCCCCTTATGACTCCCCTTATGACACGGCCGTAGGAAGCAAGGAACAAGTCTTGCGTCAACCTCGAGCTTCCCCTTCGCCGGCCTCCTGACCTCACCAACCTCTGTCAGGACGCTGTGTTCCTCTTCTTGCCCCCCCATCAAACAGCGCTCACATGCCCTCTTCCAAATACACTGTATCTCACAGGAACGGCGCGTGCACAACCCGGACGGATGCGCAGTTGGTTCACACACTTTGATGACACGCAGCGCCAACAGAGGTCTCCTTTGGTCGCCACAGTCAAGCCGAGCGCGCAGTCGCCACCTATAAAAATAGTTTCCCGTGGTACCCAAACATAGACCCATGCCACATATCCTGGGTAAGTTTAGAGTTGTGCGGGGTCGGTGTGCTCTGGCGGCGAAGCGAAGTCGATAGGAAAACCCCTCACAAGGTAGCCATTCGAACCCCGCATGGCTGAAAGCGCACAAATGCGCGGAGAGGCAGTTGTGTCGAATCCAAACGGAAAGTGGCGGTCGGTAGGGTAAAACGGAAAGTGGCGCTCGGTGGGGTTAAACGCGTCGTTTGTGTGGTTCGCTGCGAAGTACACAGCTGGCAGCGGTGCAGCAGCGGAGTTATGAGCAGAAGTTTTCTAGAGGGTGCACAAAATATGAAGACCGCGGAGGAAGAGAACCTGTTGAACTCAAGGTGGATGCGGTGGGGGCTCGGTGCACGAAAGGCGTCTGCAGCTTTGGCGCAAGTTGTGAGAACCCCACCAGCCCCAGGCCCTGCAGGAGTGTGCCACACCACCCTGCAAACTGTGAGCGCCAGCGAGGTTAGCCAACCTCAGCAGTCAAGTCCGCGCGACCGAGTCGACTGACCGAGTCGACGTTAGCCAACCCAGCAGGCAAGCCCCACACGACCGAGTCGACTGACCGAGTCGACCTTAGCCAACCTCAGCAGTCAAGCCCCACGCGATCGAGTCGACTGACCGAGACAGCGTTAGCCAATCCCAGCAGCCAAGCACCGCACGACCGAGTCGACTGACCGAGTCGACCTTAGCCAAGCCCAGCAGTCAAGCCCCACGCGATCGAGTCGGCTCGCGCTTGCCCACCGCAGCTGACAGTACACTGCGCGTTCGCCATTCCGAGTGGAATCCAACACCACTTTCTTCACGCCGAAGCGCGTGCCCGAGGGATCGAGAAATGGTATTTGCTCGAGGGAAAGTTTCACCTGCAAGGTGAGAGATCCCAGCCCCGCCCATATCGGGCGGACGAGGCGTGGGCCCTGTGCGCGCCCATGTCGGAAGTATCCGTACGCGATACTGCTGCAGGCCACAGTAGAGAGAGCGCTGTAGGAGCGATGATAGTTGTCCTCCCCGATGGATTCGATTATTGCGCCGCGGTTGTGCGAAAGAACCTAAGGAAACAGAGGCAAACGTGTGCACGCACCTAAGGCAACCCAGAGAACAGCGCACTTCGTGTCAGGGTATCGAAGGCAGAGTTAGGACCGCCCGCAAGGTTCACGATACCAAAGCATCAGCTGCGGACTTTTCTTTCTCAACTATATATCGATCAGCAGAATGTTATCCCATCAGCGGGAAACTCCTCAGGAACGACTGGAAACGACAAGTAAGCCTTGTTGGTATGACGCATCTCGCAAGAACTGTAAGTTGTGTCTTCGAAACAAGACACCAACAGAACCTTGCAGTGCGCTTGCCAGTTTCCGGGTCTGACTACGCGGACCAAACAGAAGCATCATTCGTGAAGCGAATAGAATTCAAAAGACCACATACAGCGTAGCATGTTGTGACCTTGCGTCTCAAATACACGATGCATGATGCAATCGGAAGTTATTGGAGAAAGACGTGTCAAAGGAGTACCAGATTCTCTGCAATGAAACCCGCCCAACCCAAAGAGATCCAGCGCACACCCGGGTGGCTCATAACTTGTGTCCACATCACTGAGTGTGCCAAAGAACGCAGTCGAGATGGGCGAAAAGTATTGTCAAATTTGGATCGGTGTCAGTGAAAAGTATCGGCAACCTCGTCGCCGGATGACATCTATAGACATAAAACTTACGGGAGAGAAAAGTGAAACAGCGCAGCGTCACAGAGCGTTGGTTGCGGTCCACACGACAGGTGGGTACAGTGACACCGGTGAGCAGTGACACCGGTGACCGAGTAGCAGTACTGTACAGGTCACAGGTATCTTCGAAGCCACGCCAGACGCTGAGCCTAACGCTAACGCTCGCGCTCCCGCTCCCGTCGCGTGGACGGGTGGAGGGCTGGACGTGGAGGCTGGAGGGGTGGAGCTCGTCTGGAACGCGCGTTTATCCCTCAGTTCGTAGGTATCGACGCGACGCGACGTATCGACCGATTAGAGCTACCGATTAATTCATGACATCATCATCATGACGATGACGGTATTATTGCCCCGTCATATGCTAATGGGATACGGATACCGATACCGGGGACAGGCTGACACGGGCGCTGGGAACTCGTCCAATTTTCCGATGACTGCATGTCACGGCTGCGTCTATCGCGTGAGACAGTGAACACAATGAACGTCGCCGGCAGCAAACGGTGAACACATGTCACATCGACATCGCGGACACCATTGCCGCTGCCGATGCCGTTGCGTGACTGCTTACTCGTTACTGTGACACTCGTTCTTCGTTGACCCATCCCAATCCGCAATTGCATCGTAAAAATCTTCAGCTACAGTACGCAATTACTTCAACGTTCCGCCGCCTCATGGGGCGAACGGTGCTGTGACTGGCTGCTGTGATACACGCAGGGATTTCCAAAGTGCTCGGCTACTTTTATTTTTCAGTTCGCTTATCATAATGTGTGTAAACTTATGATACTAGGTGTGCGCAGGTCATGTCGCAGGTATCCGATGGCGAGGAGGGACGCGCGCTCTTGAGATGTGGAAGTCGAGGTTGGCGAATGCCAACCTTGCTTGGGATGAACTTATCGTATATATTTCACGTTTGCATCCTTGGCATCTATGCAAAGTATGAGGAGCATTGAGTGGACATAAGTCTTAGGCTGTTTTGGTTTTGGGTTCATGGCGCATTCGTGACCAAGGCATGGAATCGGTTGGAACAAGCAATATCGATGGTTTTTGATTATTCCAAAATTTTCATTGATTAATAGTGATATCCTAAATCATCCTATCAATAAATTGTGATAAAAGAAGTCAACTATCGATTGATTGTGATTTTAACATCAAACTATCAATTGATTGTAATTCTAGCAAATGCACATCAATTGATAGTGATTTCTACCGAGGCTATATCAATTGATATGATACCCTAAAATTGCTACCGAGGCTATATCAATTGATATGATATTGAAAAATTGCTATACCATGATATTGCAGGCTATATATTTCAACAACTGCTAATTACTACCTAATAAGTATCTATGAAGGCACTACGTGGTCACAAGCTGTATTTCACACACAGGCACTAAGCCAATTTCTGATTTCTGATTCCGATTCCACACCGACATCTACACGTTCATCGAAGCCATCAAGGTGTGTTGAATTGTGCCCTCCGTGACACACTTCCTCAAATTGCTGTGCATGTGCCCCACGGCAGAAAAGGCTCTTTCCACACCTGCGGTGGATGCTGGAGTGCTGAGAAACTGCCTGGCCATTTTAGACAAGTGAGGAAACTCATGCTTGTGCACCTTCCACCAAGCTAAAGGGTCAACATCAGCTTTTGCCTTTGGGTATGCAAGGTACTTTGTCAGTTCATCTAAACAGTCCCCTTCGGGACTCAGCTCTACTGTCTCACAAGCATCCTCCTCCTCCTCATCTGAGTCAGCTAGGAAACAGGCTACAGTGACAGCCTTGCCACCTTTGCCCTTTCTTTTCTTAGACACTTGCACACCTTCAACCGTGCCCACTTCCGTGCACTTAGGCTCAGGCTTCCAGTCGGCCTCCCATGCATCACGCGCCCACTTCACAGCTTGTTCCGCTGTGAGCGTGCCTGTGTCGCACCACCCCGCGTGCACACTTGTAAGTATGTGTGTGTTCATATATACTTGTACGTAGGCGTGTGTTCATTGAGGCACACAAACACACACGAAGAAGCAAGGACTTGCCAATCTCACCTCGCCTCCACCGAGACATGTTGCGGAACTCGAAGTCTTTGTAGCGTGGGTCCATGGCGGTGGCAACACACCAATCCTCTAGCTTGCAATCTTGCAAGGAGTTGAAAAACCTGGCAAACATCTCGTTGTCAAAAACTGTACGGCAACAGCACACTCCTCTAGCTTGCTTGCTTTCACAACAAAAAGATAGGCGAACATCTGTTATCAAGCAGAGCATTGATTGAAGTACCTGGCACACAAATCGGACTTGAAAAGTTTGCGGGCGTGCTTGACGGACTCGTTAGCCACCCGCACCGTCTCGTTCTCAAATTTCAGCTGAGTGTTCTCGTCGGCATAGTATGCCACTTTCCCAATGATGGGGAGGATGAGGTTCACCGTGGCATACTTCGTGCCTTGCAAAAGATCGGAGGCATGCATGACTTGGGTGAGGAAGTAAACACTCTCCTTGACGACATCCCACTCCAACAAGTCAAGGCGGTGGTCCTTATAGATGCTTCCATCAGGATTCGGCATGGCGGTGGGGGCCTTCACTGGGTTCTCGATGTCGTACATCTGGATCGACACCTGTACATTATAGCAAGGTAAATAAGCCGATGCCTAGTTAAACACACATAAACAGGTACACACAAGCAAAATAGTGTGTGCGTGTTTCGGGTGATAGGCAACACACCTGTTGGCGCATGTACCACGTTGCCTGCTTGCACGCACCACCCCACCCGGAGCGAGTATCGTTGTCTTGTGGCGGTTTTGTTTCAGGCAAAGAATGTCGCTTCTAGCAATCGGCCAAAAGCTTGGCACCAATCACGGAGTGGTTAAAATGCGTGGTCATGCCTCTCAACTTTCTAAAAACGCGGGCCACTTCAGCTTGCGCGAGATAGGCGTGGACGATCAAGGCGAGAGTGTGGACAGTGCACTCGTGTCCATCAAAGCATTCCCAACCAGACACTATGTTGCTCGCGTTGTCAGAAACAATGGCGTGAACCTTGTCCTTGATAGTGTCCACCCCATCCCCAGGAGCGACGTCCTCGCGAAAGTGACCAATGTGTATCTCGGAACAAGCCTTTTTTGTAGCGAGCTCTATCTCAACGGCATTGTGGCGAACTGACGAAAAAGGAATCGCTGCGACGAGGCGCTCGACGTAGTTGAAGTCCTCATCTATCAAGTAAACTAGCACACCAAATATGCAAATGCCCCCCTCTGACCAGATGTCCCCAGCGATGCTCGGAAGAATTCCCGCAGCAAGGGCGGTCTCAACTAGGTTCGTGACCTTCAGCTTGCCTTCCGCCGAGAATTCCAGAATTCGCTGGACAACAAGCTTGTAGGAGGGAGGAATATACCCACCAACGAAGATGTAGTCGAATATCTCGCGAAATTCGGTGTCGTTCTCAGGAAGGGTGAGTGGCCTTTTGTTACGAATCAGCCAAAACGTGATTCGCTTATGCAGCTCCTCACGTTGTGCTGTCGTAATTTGAGGCAACACAGCCTCAAGTGTGCCTCTCCTTGCCTGCTCGCCAAAGCAAACGAAACAAGAAAGATTCGGTCAAAAGTCACGGCAATAATAACAACCGCACGTTTATCGTGCAGTTGTAGCATGGTATACAGGTATGGCCGAATGCCCAAGCAATAATAGTTTCATCATCAGCGGCGTAGAAATGACACGATGTGCAACACTTCATGTGATGACCAGTCAACTTTATTTTAACACGGTATATTGTTTACAATAAAGAATGTATGATGGTATGCAAATGATGATTGCAGCATGTAGCAGATCGAAATTTAGGGTGTTTGTATATATGAAATGGTTTGTGCTGGGGATTCTGAGTGCCGTCACCATAGATAAAGACGAATATAAGCAAGTATATCACGGGCAAGACAATCTGATCGGCCAACAAGCAACATGTAAACCGGTGCGACATTATGTATATGTTGTCTCTTCAAAACTGTGAAGAGTGTGTAGTCTTCCCTTGTCTTTATTCTGCCCAAACTATGTAATAGCACAAAGAGCTCGTTGCACACGGATTATGTGTCTATGTAGAATTTGATATCAGTGTGATGCATTTGAACATTTGTAGCATATTCTACACACGCATGCATTGCACACACACACCAATCATTAGCATAGTATTTCTTTTTTGTTTATATAATAATTGTGTGGCTGCTCTAAATTACTAATCAAGTATGCATGTACATAGCATGCACACACACTAAGCACACACACACGCACACACACATTACAATCATTTATACACTAGATGATAGATGCCATAACCGAGGTTGCCTTAGTATGAATCAATACAATCGTAAGATACGTTGCTTTTGTTCAGCGTGCATACATCAACACGCGCACACGCAAGCCAATTATCAGCACAATCCTAAAATCTTTGTTTATGGAATTTTGAGGCTGTTATAATATACTTATCAAGCATACATGCATGTACATGAACAAACAGTCACACGCAAACACACACACATGCATTGCAACCATGCATACACTAGATATATTTATCCACAGCTACAATAATGTTCATAACCAAGGCTGCATTATATCAATAACAATTTGATTTCGGTCAGCGTGCAAACACTCACTCACTCACTCACTCACTCCCTCACACCAATCATCAGCATAATATTTATTTTTGTTTATATAATTGTGTGGCTGCTGTAACGTACTAATCAAGTATGCATGTATACACACACACACACCCACACCCACACATTACGATCATGACGTTGATTGTGGACACATATGTGCCGGTGCCTTTATACTTATTCCACCTGTGCACCTTGGTCTCAGGATACTTAGAAATATTGTGTATATGCACAGTCATCTAGTAACAAACTAACAATGCGTGTCCATGTGCGTGCTTGCGTAACTAATAATACACTGTGTGCGTGCGTATACGGTTATTACACCAGTATTACACTAGAATATATAGCAGTGGTGCAAGCTACAAGGCAGTAAGGGGCGTAACCGGTTGACCTGAGGTCCAACTGGTTGGAAGTGATTAGTGCGAATTAATTAACTGGTTGGGGCTAGCTAGTAAGTAAATTGAAAATTGATTAGCTAGCTACAAAGGGTTAATTACTTTTTTTGTACTAGTTAACTGGTGGTTTAACTGGTTACTGCCAAAATTGTGTATGGGGATAATGCGGCATTAAATGTTGCACATTCGAGGTCAAACTCGACCCATTCGGGTATACATATCATACGTGCAAGATGTCATAATTACTCGCAACCTGAGGTACGTACTTATGAGGAAGTGCTTTTAGGTGAAAGTACATCCGTCAGGCTTCAAGCGTCAGCCAACGACAGACAACAGCCACATGAGTTGATATCACAGGACCTAGGAACTAGGATCCTAACTCTTACACCCTATGTTGCTGCTTGCGCTCCTCCTCCATATCGGCCTCCCTCTTAAGGGCCACCGCAGATTCCGCATCTCGCGCGTCCTTGATCTTCTTAGCCATCATCGCTGACACCTCCTCGTTCTTCTCAAGTTGCTCCTTGTCGAACCTGCTGATGTATTCCTCAGCACCTGCAACCATCGATGCCTCACACCACACAACAAGGTTCGTCATAATGAACCCAAACAAGTTCATGCGCGAGAATAACTCTTATGATGTGCACTCAATAATGGGCGAGCTCTTCATGCACAAGCGAGGGATATCTTTCGAGTGAGCTTAGGAGTTCCGATGAAATATGAATTTGATGGAGCGGAACGCACCTGCAAGGTGCTCAATCGGCTCCCACGTATCGTCTTTGGCATTGTACCCTTTCCATCTCACCAACCACTCGCGCCTGCCTCTTGTCCACCGCATGGCGAGGATGTCCTCAATGAGGTACTCTTCAGATCCGCTAGCGGTATCCGCCAAATGCTTCCGAGTGCGACGTATCCCCCCCTTCTTACCGTCCACAACAACCGAAACATTGCCGTCCTCACCTCGAGGACCGCTTTTTGAAGCTGCTGTCGGAAGCTTTTCTTCATTCGCCCCATAATATCCAACGCAGTTCAGCGCGATATACCTATATCGAACGGAAAGTTCTGCAGAATTTGTGAAGTGGACCTAACTGTGCTGTAAGGTGGACGTTCGAGGCCTCGACCACATCCATTCGAGGCCTCGACCATATACATTCGAGGCCTCGACTGGCGACTGCTGAAGACTGCAACTGGCTTCGTGAAAACGCTCGACACTCGACACGCGTCTCGCGCGATCGGGTTGAGGTATTCATGTCAAGGCATGTCACTCGACTCACGACTGTGACGAAAGTCAGAAATCTCGATTTTTCGATTTTCCGACCGATCGCGATGGGCGACATGGGTGATTAACTGGTAATAAATAAATTTTGAGGGGGGTCAGCTCGTTACTGCCACTAAGTAGTTAATTAGATTAATAAAATTGATTAACTAGCTACAAACGGTTAGTGCGAATTAATTAACTAGCTAGGGCTAGCTAGTAAGTAAAAATGAAATTAATTAACTAGCTAGTAACAATTACTGGTAGTAACTGGGTCTAACTAGCTAACTGGCCTAACTGGTTACTGCCCTTACAAGGCAGGCGGCAAAAATCCATCGAGAATGTGAGTCAAGCATTGTGATGATAATCAACTAATCAATCATGCGTCGACAAATAACCGCTTGCCTTGTAGCTTACACCACTGGATTTAATTGCCAATGTCCAGATCAGTTGGTGTCACCTCGATGGCGGTGCGTGTGCATGCGTGCAAGCACGCGTGCGTGCGTGTGTGTGTGCATGCGCGCGAGCACGTGTGTGTGTGTGCGCCGCAGCTGGGATTCCCTCTTTAGCTTGCCTGGGCTTGAGCACCGGAATGGCATATTTCCATGACAAACCTGCGGTTTAAAGCTGGATTATAAGCTCGCAGCTACCCCACATTTTTTTAATCTGATTCGTGTGTGTGGTGGGTTTATTGGGTTGTGCTTGGTTTGGCATGTGTCGAAGTGAATGGCATCTTGCCACAGGCCCACCCTGTCTCTGAAAGGTTCTCATTCCGATGGGATGGTGGTGGGCTGGCTTTTATCGGCAGATCTCATATGCTGTTAATTGTGTGTATGAGTGTGTGTGCGCGCACGCGCATGCGTGCTTGCTGTGGGTTTCCAATGTATTTTATGATTATCACGTGCGTATATCCGTAATGTGTACGTCATATACAAGTCTATGCTTGCCAGCCAAGTGTATACATGTATGTGAGGAACGCCAGATCATGCATTATTATCCACAAATCTTTGCCTCAGAACCGGCAGATGCCCAAGAACACACACACACAACCAACGTGTATGCATAGCATACATATGCAACTCTACATCCTTACCACGACAAACAATCTACGATATGGTGCATACGTATTATACATATTACTAGGATAATGTGTTTATAGATAGAGATGAGTGCCAAAATAAATATCACATGTGTGACTATAATGGGATATCGAGTTGAAACGTATAAGCGTTTGACAGTATGGCTGATGTGATATAGAAATAGCGGAATCGCAAAACACACAACGAACGAACGATGGAATTCGCAAGCAAGTGCGTTCGTTCATGCACATGAAATACAGTTGAACAAGAAAAACTCACGGAGGATCCTTCGTTAGCGTCGTCGCCAGGGCAGGGAAGATATCTTCCTGGGATTGGCCGGCCCGGGGCCGTGTCACGGAGGCCCGGGCCGAAGGCGGGCCGAAGGAAAAGTTGCGGATTGGCCGAGTCGCATTGAGGGGAAAATCGATAAATTTCCAAAATTTTATCGATTTTTGACAAATTGTCATACTTAAAATTAAAATTTTGCGCCTGCGGCGGGCAATTTTGGCTTCGGGCCGAGACGGGCCGAAATGTGGCCGAAGTAAATTCCCAATGCGGGCCGAGTCACCTCCGCGGAAGATATCTACCCTGCGCCAGGGTCATCAGGGTCTCCACCACCACTAGAACCCCCATTAGGCGCCACCATTTTGCAATAGGCGTCCTTGTGGAGGCATGAGAGGTGACCACGCATGTTGGTGGTGTTCCCAGGGTACTTGACAGGCTGAGCGTCTGCACACAGGTTGCAACGCGTTTCCAAAATACGACCGGTCTCCTTGTCCAACTTGACCATGTGATGCCTCCATACAGCGGAACGACGCTTACCACCTCCAGCGCCTTCAACGAAGCCATCATCCTCGCCACGACTCTCTGCGCACAACCAAAGCGAACGAAAATCAAGTCGTGGACACCAACATCGACGTTTATTCACCTGAACACACGCACCGATTTGCTCGACGGAACAACGAAGGATGAGGCGAGCAAACCTTTTTCTAGCTCCTTTGATTTCTTCTTCTCAGCAGCTTGTGCTTCAAGGAGTTCTTGCTCTTCCTTGAACTGCTGCCGGAATTCGCTGATCAAGGTCTCGAGGCCGGCGAGATTTTCAACCGGCTCCCATGTGTCGTGTTTCGCATCTGGAAAGTTCTTCCAGCCAACAAGCCATTGCGCGTTGCCTTTTGCCACCCGCTCTGCCTTAATCTCTCGCACGCTGTAAACGATATCATCACTGCCGGCAGGATCGAAAGGGGTTTGCTGCGTCCGTTTGATGCGGCCTTTCCCTTGGGCGACAAGTTTCACATGGTTAGGCTTACTTCCACGTCCACGTTTACCCATCTTGATTCACACGGGCAGTCAATAGTTCGTCAATAGTTCGTGAGGTCCTCGTGGCCAGAAGTTTTTGTTTTTGAATGCCACCAAATCGAGTCGTGTTTTTTTGAATGCCATTTTTATATAAATGGCATTCATATAATAACCAAAAGTGTTAATTTTGAATGCCACCACACCAAACTCTAGTCGAGTGTCTCTCTACTAGTCGAGAAGCATCGAGAGCCTCCAACACACCCCCTCCAATCTGAGGATGGGCGTCATTCGCATGTTTACTCGTTCATCTCAAACACACTTCAGCGAACCCAAATTAGAGACGAATGAAAAGCCTACAATTCAAGAATGAAGGATCGGTTAGGGAGTTGTATGCTACATATCGATATGTGGTTGCGTGTCACGTGCAAATATCAATCGATTCTGATATGTCCCACGGTCACGATCAATTGATTGTGATAATGCAAATCGAGAATCGATCGATGGTGATAATTCGGATTAGGCATCAATCGATTGTAATTCTCGGAGGTGGGTATCAATCGATTGTAATATTCTGATTGTGCATCAAATATGCATCAATTGATTATGATATTCTGATATATTGATGGTATCAGAATATCAAACAATCGATACCATGCCTTGTTCGTGACCTCTTGGGGTGTGGAAGTCGAGGTTGGTCTAAACCAACCTTGCTTGGGATGAAACCCAACCACATCGAACTTATCTCATCGGTACATTTTTCTCAATGAATGATACGGCTGTAGATACAAGCGCCGTGAATATATTATCAATATACAATGAAACACTGCAAAGTTGGACAGCAATGCAGGTGAACGGATGAGCGGGTTTGTGAGTGCAGTCTCTGTAAGAGGATCTGCTGAAGCACAACGCTTCCTCACTTTTATACCTACGTCACCCATCATCTTAGATGGTACCGCCATTGGGTTGTGAACCCGAGACGTAGGTTGAACGACCAGCATGGTAGTAACGACTAGTTCGTTCATGCTGCACATGCGAGTTCTGCGCATGCTGAAAGCTAAAGATGGTTCTTGGTTTGTTTCCAAGATGTATCTTTACTTTGCCATCTTCGAGTTCAATCATACGAACTCTCGATGACAGGGATGCCTGATGATATGACATAATCATCTGGCGACATGTACAGTCATCGTCGACCGTACTGACGACTGTCATAAATGTATGACGCGACTCGACCTGTACAGTCATGATCGACCATACTGTCCCCTACATTCTGGGAAAACCAGAAGACGCGTCTTCTGAACGTCTTCTGGACGTCTTCTGAACGTCTTCTGAGACGTCTTCTGGGTCCAGAAGACATCCAGAAGACGTCCAGAAGACGTCTTCGGCGCGTCTTCTAATGTCTACCATCTTCTGGTTTCCAGAAGACGTGCAGAAGATCTTCCGGGAAGACATCCAGAAGTTATCTTCTGGACGTCTTCTACATGTCTTCTGAATCCCGGAAGACGTCTTCTTGATATCTTTTGGGCGTCTTCTGTACATCTTCCCCGAAGATCTTCTGGACGTCTTCTGAAACTCAGAAGATGGTAGACATTAGAAGACGCGTAGAAGACGTCTTCTGGATGTCTTCTAGATATCTTCTGGAACCCAGAAGACATCTAGAAGACATCTTCCGGAATTCAGAAGATGTACAGAAGTCATGCAGAAGACGTTCAGAAGATATCTTCTGAATGCCTTCTGCATGTCTAATAAATTTCAACATTCGTATACGCATTCGCGAGGAATATTTTTAGGCTGAAATAAGCTTGCAAGAAGGATGAGTGCAAACAAGATGTATGGCATAATACACTTCTCGCCATCCTTAACAAACATATTCTCAACGTTTGATACACGACAAGAGATTATTTATTTGTGTGGAAGGCTAAGATGCTTTGGAGACTAAAATTGCTTTAACAATATTACTTTTCAATCAAGAACCTAATCATAAGGAGGGCCACACATATTATTATCCTAACTAGCTAAGTGTCTAGAACTACTTCACATTCATGTTCTAAACAACTAGTCTAATTACCTAGAAACGATGTTCATCTAACATGCACACATGGCATAGGTCTTGGACCACGCAAAAACATGGGTTTTCCACTCGCTCGTTTTTAACCGATCTGAAAAACAACGCACACCAAATTACCAACACTTAGTAGAGTGAAAACACACAATGAATACAAGCACAAATTCCTAGGAAGGGTAAGGTAAGTACCTTTACTCTTCTAGTTGTGGGCGATGGGCTGAAAATGCGCTTTTCCCACTTGCTCATTTTCAGCCAATCTGAAAAACAAAGCGCACCTCAAAACCAAAGGTTAGTAAAGCGGAAAAACACAACGCATAAAGGCAGTATTTTTTAGGTGTGACACTAGGGGATGATAGAGCAAATACCTTTATTTGTGGTGTTGAGGTTGGGCTGAAAATTTACCTTTTGGACTAGGTCATTTTCAGCCGATCTGAAAAACAAAGCGCAACGCAAAACCAAAGGTTAGTAAAGCGCAAAAATAGTACGAGACGAAATACAAGATTACCGAAGGAAAACAAAAAGGCCTAGTGGTGTGAGTTGGAATCGAACCAACATCATCTCGTCCAAAGGACGAGCGAGAACACATGTCTCGTTCACACCTCAATTAGACGCTAAGCACGCCGAAGTGCGCGTAAAAAAACCAAGGCACGAAAAGCACCCGCAATCACTATTGAAGTATTGCGTTGTGCAACGTTTTTCTGTTAGACGAACTATTTTAAAAGGACCACTTCACCCAGCAGCAGTCCGCGGAAAACGAGGCTGCGGTGGAATTGAGTTGGATGCAGGTGTAAAAGTGGTAGATGCAAATTTCACTTCAACGTTAAATAAAATTCAAACTCGAACGGTCATGTCGATGTGCGGTGCGGTGCTCGTGCTCACTCCCCTGCGCTGGGCCTGACGATGCGATGCGATGCGATGCGATGCTAATGCTAGCTGACGATGACGCCTGACCACGACCGCGACCACGCGCCAGCGCCACACCAGCGCAGCGCAGCGCTGGCAGATTTTCCGCGGTATCGTGCAGTCATCACGTCTCACGCGACTCACTGCGCGCGTGATCGACTGTTCGACCGTTGCTAGGAGGGATGGTGCTCTAAAACAAGAGCAGTTTCTTCTACCAAATTCGTCGGCCGTTTTAACTTAGTAACTTGGTACGTTTGCCCCTCTCCCGAACAAACCACTTGTTTTTTTGCACTTCTACCTACACCACACAATTATGCCCAGTATTGTGCACCTTATATGTTTTTTTGTTTTTTCGCGATTTTTAAAGCTTTTTTCAAAAAAAAAACAAAAAAACCCAAAAAACATTCGGAAGACACCCCAGATATCTTCTGTGCATCTTGTTACCCTCCAGAGATGTCTTTGAGGAAGACATGTCTTCTGGAAATCTGCAACTTGTAGAAGTTCCCGAACGTCTTAACACCCCTCTTCGGGGCGTCTTCCTCATTTTTTTGACGATCTTCTACGCGTCTTCTAATGTCTACCTAGGGCCTAGGTAGACATTAGAAGACGCGTAGAAGATCGTCAAAAAAATGAGGAAGACGCCCCGAAGAGGGGTGTTAAGACGTTCATGGGAACTTCTACAAGTTGCAGATTTCCAGAAGACATGTCTTCCTCAAAGACATCTCTAAGACAACCGGAAGATGTACAGAAGATATCTGGGGTATCTTCCGCAAGCACAGTCAAGAAGACGTCCGGAAGATGTCAAAAAAATGTCTTCCGCGTGTCTTCTGTGTGTCTTCCGCGTGTCTTCCGCGTGTCTTCCGCACCTCTTCTGGGTTCAGGAAGACATATATTTCCCGAAGGCGTCTGGAAGATGTACAGAAGGTATCTGGGGTATCTTCCGCAAGCACAGTCAAGAAGACGTCCGGAAGATGTCGGGAGATGTCTTCCGCGTGTCTTCTGAGTGACTTCTGAACGTCTTCTGAGTGTTTGTCTTCAGGATGCCCTCCGCACTACCTTGGCCAAGTGTCCTTTGTATAGGAGATGGAATGGCAAGTAAACGTGCCGCGCATCTCCAAAAGGGGGAAGCGCCCCCAAAGACCAAAATGTCGTCCTTCAAACGAGCGATGCTCACTAAACCCCCCCCCGAATCCGCGGCGGAGGTCTTCCGTCAATCCAAGCCGGAGGTCTTGAAGGGGAAGATGGCAGCGGTGCACGATTGGTTGTCTACGGTGTCGCCATCCCGCGAGCTGGATCATGAGATGACGGCATGGCTCGGGGAATCCGTCTACATTCATGAGCATTCCCCTGCAACAAGGTGCTTGCTTGTCTCCATAACCCACATGCATCTATCATGCACATTTATGCAGTTTGGAATGCATACAACCGAAGATGTGTGGAGCATCTTCTGCGCAACTTCCGGACGTCTTCCACGTGTCTTCTATGAATTCACCATCACAATGTTTTCGCAGGGCTGAAGATCATGAGGACGCGGTTCGTATTTGCGTGCCGCGTCAAAGCAACCGGCCACCTTTCGGCTTAGCCGAGCCCACTAATGTGCTTTTCTCGGTTCAAGAGTTTTTTGGCTATGTGCAAGCAATTTCAGACTTGCATGAACCGGGCTTTAAGGAGCATACGTGGGAGGACATTTTCTCCGATCCATTGGACTTGGCCGATGATCCGGGCACGGTGCACTTTCGACAACATAAGTGGCTGCTTGAGCCTCCCATTGGCGTCAACCTCCAAGGAATGGTGTTGAAGATACGGGATGCAATCGCATCGGGCGAACCATATCATCGTCCTCCGGAGCTTGTGAGTGATGGGGATAGGCGGATGAATCCGCAAAGGCTTTCACCTTCACCTCCGGCCCCGATGGATGAAGTTGTGGACATGACCTATACCGAAGTCCATGAGCCCGAGGACCCTCCCCCGGAGATGCCAACACGAAGGTGCGAACCGGTTGCCACGGCATGCCCGTATCTCCATGAAAGATGTATGCCTGCACGCTCCATCGGAAGTCGTTCCGAAGACGTTCCGAGCGTCTTCTGCGCATCTTCCGGGCTCATGGACTTCGGTAAATCTAACGTAGAGCAAAATGACAATAGCAGAATCTGAAATCAAGCATTCCAAAACTGAAATCTGAAATCCACCGTAGAGCAAAATCAGCCAAAACTGAAAATCGGAAATCTAATGTGGAGCAAAATGACACATATAAAAATCTGAAATTGGTTTGTAAAATCTGAAATCAAGCATTCAAAAAACTGAAACCTGAAATCTAACGTAGAGCAAAATCAGCCAAAATTGAAATTTGGAAAATCTAACATAGAGCAAAATGACAAATGCAAAAGTCTGAAATGGAGCATTCCAAAAACTGAAAACTGACATCCAACATAGAGCCAAATTAGCCAAAATTGAAAATCGGAAATCTAACGTAGAGCAAAATGACAAATGCAAAAAATCTGAAATCAAGCATTCCAAAAACTGAAATCAGAAAACTAACGTAGATCAAAATTAGCTGAGATTGAAATTTTGGAAATCTAACGTAGAGCAAAATGACATATGTAAAATTGCACTTTCGCATTTTCCCTTCAATTTCAACCAATGCACACAATCTTGATTATTGCTAATTAATTACAAATGGTCATCACAAATCACAATGGTCAAATGGGGGCAAGGCCATAAGAAGATGTTGCGTCCGAACGGCACGAACGCCGGACCGAAGACGCTCAAGTGTCACGAAGGCGTTGAAAATGCTACAAGCGGGCATCATGAGCGTGCTAGCGTCTTGGGATAGAGACGAGGGCTACTCGAAAAACATGCTTGAAGACTTGATCGGGCAGTTGACGGTCATAACGAGAGAGAGCTCACTTCGAAGCTTGTAGACTGTAAGGTACGGAAGACATCTGGAAGACATCCCGAATACGTTCCGAGTACATTCCAAACGTCTTCCTTAATTACCTTTTATTTGGTGATTTTGCAGGATGTTCCTAAGCTTCAAAATCTGGTGGATGAGTTCTTCAAGTCACTCGAGCGCGATGGCTCACCTGACTGGCTGGTCATCAACACGCATTTGCTTTCCCACTTCCCCGACCAACTCCTCATGTATGGTCCAATACGGGGGACATGGATGTACGTGTTCGAATCATTCAACGGGAAGATTCGAAGGTGGGTGAAGAACAATGCATATCCGGTTCAGAGTGTTATGCAAGGCTTCGGGCGGTACCGGATGGTACATGTGGTGCGAGGGTCAATCTTGGTACTTCGTCGCCGGCGGGAGGCAACCACCAATCCCACCCGGCCATCCGTGCTCCGGTTCTTGACCACCGCACCGTTGAGGGCGCCGAACACCGTGGTTTTGGGAACACAATGCAAGCGCCATGTACTCTCCCGCGCTGAAACGAAAGCGCTGGAGCTGTGGATGCATGGCAACGTGCCCCAATACCGCAAGTTGAAGGCAAAATTCGACGACTACGTCACCTACTGCAAGAGGTAAGTAAGAAATGAAACCCATAAGGTGCCTGGAAGAAGTTTCATATATCTTCTAGGCATCTTCCACACGTCTTTGGTAAATACATGTCCTGACACTGTGCACGTATACATTCGCAGGGAAAACCATATGGTTCGGAGACGTATTGGCGCACATGCCGGAGGGTCTCGCCTGATGGATGTGCCGCTGCATACTGTATGCACGGTAGCGACCCCAAGGTCTGGCTGGGGAGACCATTCACGGAGAATGAAGCGGCACTCGTCGAAGGGCCTCCTCGCGTGTGTCAATCTTTCGGCTCGGTCGTGGTTCGAGGAGTTTGCTATCGCACGGCAGCTCAGGACAAGACGAAGAAAACTTGTCAACGTTACTTCCGAGCCTTTTTCTCTGGAGAAACATCAAAGGCCCGAGGAAATCGAGACTGACCGGTGCGTCCGTGCATTACGTTTTGGTGAATGTGCGCAGAATATGTACCGAATGTCTTCTGCGTGTCTTCTCGACGTCTTCGGGGATTCTTACTATAGAGTATAATTGTGGCTCCAACTCGCAGGTACGCCATGGTAGATAGCATCTACAAGGTCGACTTGGCCGCGAAAGAGTACATTCTTGTGAAGGGAAAGTGGTTCCCTGAATTCAACCAAGCGACGACAAAACGGTTTGCCAAGCTAAACTCGAAGTACGGGCCGGACAATACCGCAAAGGTGGTGTACACATACGACCCGGATGATCCCGAGACACCTTGGGACACTACTGATCCATTCATCCTGGCGGCTCAAATTGAGCACTAAGTTGTAATCAAGAAACATCCTGTGATGAAGACGGCGGTGATATTTGATTTAAAGGCTGACTTTTTCGAGTGCATCGACGATGATGGTTCACGACCGAAAGGTGCAAGACGCAAGAGGCGATCATGATAATACGCCGGGCATCGTACTTAGTGGTCTGTATGTTGAATAGATGCAATCGTACATGTATGTGTAGATAGACCTATCAATTAACTTAGCCGTATATTATGTATCATAGCAACAGAGCATGATGACAACCCTGAAGTTGTTAGGAAGATACCTGGAATGTCTTCCGCATGTCTTCCGTGCGCCTTCTGAATGTCTTCTGTGATTACGCGACTAGTGTACGTGTGGTATGAAGTAGCTATGTGGCCAAATTGCATAATCATCACATATGTGTCGATAACACATGTCAGAATGTATTCTGGCCCAGAAGACATTCGGAACATCTTCCGGGTATCTTCCGGGAAGACTGCCCTTTGCATGTCTTCCGGGAAGATGTCTTCCGAAATCCGGAAGACATTCCGCACATCTTCGGCACGTCTTCCCCGAAGAGTGTCTTCTGGTTTCCAGAAGACGTTCCACTCAGAAGACGTATTCTGGAAACCAGAAGACGTCATTTCTACGAAGACGTCTATAAGACGTTCAGAAGACGTCTTCTAGACGTCTTCTGATTTTCCCAGAATGTAGGGGTCGACTGTCATAATAATATATGACATGACATGACATGGTATGACATGTATGACAGGTATGACACATATGTCATCGGTCATAACCCTGACAGATCTCCCCTCTAAAGAGAGTTGTGACCTCACAACGGGCATACCTTTGTATATGTCTTTGATGTCTTTGTTGTTGTCGCTTCTTGCTGGTACCAGTCTTCTTACACCGATTTGAGGCGTCCCTCATGGTGTTTTTAGGTTATTGGGGGGAACTGAGTCCACTTTAGTCCCTCACCTTACAGTTCTTAGGATGTAGCCCACCTTTCCGGAAATCGTATCGTTGAGTGACGTTCCAAGGTTCAATGAAGAGCGTTTTCGCGATACAATCCTACGCTGGATTACTGATTGATCCACACGTTATCATGTATGTGCTAGACGATTCAAAGCATCCGAAGTCTACGTTACGGATTATTTGCGCTAGCCGTCGTTCTTTGCGAACGATGATCCCACGATTTAACGATTTATAATCGCACGATTCTCGGCCTTATATATATGACTGATCGACGAAAACCCGTGGGTACATGTTTCCACAGTTATATATAGTGCACCCAACCCTTCCTCCCCTCCTGAAGCTACTATGGAGGTTCACAGGCGGCAACGGGGAGCCCGATTTTGGGGGCTTGTTTTTAATGCAAACGGAGTGGCCCTGCTTAACGGGATTGGACGTATAATCCTTTACCCGGTCTGCTCAACTCCTCAATATTTGGTCCGGTACGCGCGCTTTGACGAACATCTATCGCGATGAGTGAGAATGGATTCGCCACGTACTAATGTGAAATTTCTTTAGTTATGTTTGTCAAGCACAACTTAGGATCACAACTCCGTCTACCTCAGTCGATATCTCCGGTAGCTCGGATGACTGGCCAAGAATCCGATGACAAACCACGGTTTTGGCAAAGGTAGCATTAGCAGTTTTTCACAGATATTGGTACCCGCATATGCGTATCTGTGTAAGGGTATGATTTATACAAGGCTCACTACACCTTAGCAAGGAAGGATCAATTCCTGCTCCTGTCATATCAATTTGATGCAGGGTAAAAAATGTTAGGGATATAACCCTGCAGTTCTCGGGTTGCAGCCCATTGCACCGAAGGTGCATCGCAGTCTTTGGGATGCAGCCCTGCAGTTCTTGGGATGCAGCCCTGATATATATATGTGACCGATGGACGAAAACCTCCTGGGTACATGTTTCCACGGTCTGATTATTATTTGGTCGGCAATTATTGGCAAAAGTCATCGGCTATCAGCTTTTGACTTAGAAGCCACAATGTTATAGAAGCTGCGACCTATTGTAACCATATGCGGCAGTTATGCCTTCAACATACGTAGACAATATGATTATATGGAACTTATAATCCCACTTAAGTTGCATCATGATAAATTTATCCAGGTGTTAACAAGTGTTCAGGATTTGATAAGGGGTTGACGCCCCACAAGCCAAAGGTCACTGTCGCATAAGGCTCGCCTCAAGTGTGCGGCTTTGAGGATTAGCGTCCTGGCGAGACACAGTCATGATGCTTCCTAGTCCAAAGAGTTGGAAATGAGAATGCTCAAGATATCCGAAGACAGGAAGGCTTTTGGTTGGCCAGTGTTACTGTCAAGATGCTTAACCTTGATGGAATGGCATTCGGATACAAACTGTGCAACCATGCATGCGACTTATGCATTGGTGTATGACTTTGATGAATTGTCTCTTGTCATGAACCTGGAAGGAATGACGGGCAAATAGCTAGAGTGGCGGATTTACTCACTCGGCTTTGCTGTTATGGAATTCGATGCCTGATGGCACAACTAGCAATCCTTTGCTCAGATGCTTTCTTAAGACATTGGCAACAACTTGTGTGCCAGCTTCTCTAGATTTGGGGAGAAACCATGGATCAACAATTTATCAATCAAAACACATGTATCAAGGTTGATTCATCGAATCCTTCAACTCTTGAATTTCGACAATCAGCATCTCAGGCTGTTGACGTCAAAGTGATGGTCGTAAGCTTACAATATAGCTTATTCACCTTTGAAAAACCATCGTTATCCCATGTCAGTGCCCTTCATAAAAATGATAGAGCCGGAGAAATATGTATCTATGATTTCCTCGTAATGAACTTCATGTGTTAGTAAGTCAAATAAGACTTCATTTGATGTTTCAATCGGCATGATGTACCGTGTCATCAACTTAATGGCTGCTATACACAGATGCTGGAACTTTTGATAAAAATTTTAATTTTCCAAGCAAATCACAATGATGTAAATCAATTTGTGGCAGCTGTATAAAAAATGAATGAATCTATACTCTTCCTCCCCTTCGTAAAAAGAGATGTATCAAACCAATCAGATGGTGATGGAGGATGTTATTCAATCATTATGTTATGTGAAAAATGGTTTGATAGAGAATCAGACTGAGATTACTCATCGAATGCTTTAGAGGTAACAATGTCAATCTGAACATTGATTCTCTCTACGTCATATTGGCAATATGCCTGACATTTTTGAATGTGGCAAATGCCAGATGATGTCAAATGCAGTCGTTGGGTTGCAGCCCACATACTTTGTCAGTTCAGGGTTACTATAGTGCACCCAACTTAGACAATGGTTCTGGATAATGATTGTCATGATGAACAAAGAAATCAGTACCGAAGTTAACTTTGGTATCGAAGCTAATGGAGAGTCAATCAAGAAGTGTCCGTAATGACAACAACTTACTACGAGTTGTATTTTCGTAGTTGATGGATGGGTGACATGTCATTTCATTATGAATAGAACATGGCATTGCTTAGTGATATGTGTATATTCTTCAGCACATGATCACTTATCTCAATGGTGCCCATTTTATTTTTGGGCAAACACTATTCAGAGACTTGTTATGATAAAGAAATATGAATGATGAATGTGTCATTTCAATCCGATAGAATTGTGACTTGTTTTATGACTATAAAATTTCTGTCACTTTCCAGAATGAGGATGAACTGTGCTTGGAGACCATATGCAGATTGCGGGTTTTCCAAAACTTCGTGGCCTAATGGATGAGGCAACAAATTTCTGAATATTCCAGAATGAACTTTGAAAGAGTTTTCATTCCTTAATGAAGCATGCTTGTCTTATGTGCCAAAATGATATGAAATTACAAATATGGTGTCAATCTATATGTGGATGGTTTATACCATTGTATGCTATTACACAAATAAGTAATGATGTCAGAGTAAAAACTTTGGACAATTGCAACTCAGTACAAATTTGAGTGCATTCAAGCCCACTTAAATGTTCAGAATCTGAATCTAATGTGCTTTCTATATGTACAGGATAGAATATTTTTCTATGCGATTCTGGATTCAGGAACTAGAGTCAATGTAAAAGTCTTTTCCTATTTCAGACGATGAAACCCTTATTCCCTTAGGTACAATACCTTATTGTAAGGAATAGTTATTTTCAATACAAGTTTCAATCGATTTTCTCAAATCTGTCACTTTTATGATGATCAGATTGGTCAACTTTACAGCATAACCACTTCCCCTCGTTGAAGGAGATGACTTCCATCATAGGGCGGTATATTAGCTATTTTCATATGACACTGAAAAAACATGAATAACTCTTGGAGAATTTTGGGATAAACATCCTGGATTGGCTGTGCTTGATTGCTCTATGCCCAAGAATGACCGAAGAGATTGCTTGCCATTTTTCAGCCATATGGTGTGGAGGCTGCTTAACAACGGTTGGGTCATAAGCTAAATAGCTATGTCAGCTATGTCGGAGGCTGAATAGCCATGATTGCACAGACTTTGTCTTTCATGATGAATAGTCCTCTGAGAAATGGTGTCTGAAAAATCAATACTTATGACAACAACTCAACCTTTTGGTATGATGAAGAGCTGACGATCTTTGTTGCACTACAATTGTTTAATGTGCAATAATGAAATGCCTCGTGATATATTATCTCACAGAATAGGCATTGCTCAATGGCGATATGATCAGATATGTAATGATCAATGAAGACAAGATGGTTGATATGGCTCATTCAGTAGGCATAATTACCTCAAAGAGATGCCAATACACGGATACATATCAAGACATAAGGGCAATAGGCTTATTGTATAGCCTTCAAGGCAGCTAACATTTATGCTGCATTGGTCAGCTCAGTGGCTTCGACCTTCTAGGTGTTATACTCAGGCCGTGGCCTGCATATTGCATTGAGTAATCTTGACACCTTTAATGATCCAATCAGATGATATGTATGAAATATCAAGAATGGTTGCCCCTTTCAATGATCATCGGTGGCAGAGGCTATAGTGCTTGCACCGTGTCAATATACAATTCTAGTCTGGATACATGCTAGACCAGATGTATACAATGTCTAGGTCTTCAAAATCAAGCTCGTATGTATGTCATGGCTGATGTATGTGTCAACTTCATGGAGTTCTGAATGGTTTGATTGTATACAGTCAGGCTTACCAAAACAAAAACAATGATGCAACTTACTTGTTTTATTATTTGTCTTTATTATTTATTTGGTTTTTAGTTGTATTTCTAGCTTATCATCTTCCCCCCTCAAGGAAGTGTATTGCTAGGCGGTTGTCAAGCGCCGTTCAAATACAACAGAGGTCCGACCTCTTTGTGATGACGTGGAAGCTTTCTATGAAGCTGGATAGCAGTTCTCGGGTTGCAGCCCCTTGCACCGAAGGTGCATTGCAGTTATTGGGATGCAGCCCGAATCCACGTCATTAGCGTGGGTCATATAGTAC
This sequence comes from Cymbomonas tetramitiformis, assembly GCA_001247695.2. Taxonomy (NCBI): domain Eukaryota; kingdom Viridiplantae; phylum Chlorophyta; class Pyramimonadophyceae; order Pyramimonadales; family Pyramimonadaceae; genus Cymbomonas; species Cymbomonas tetramitiformis. The sequence goes on from LGRX02021321.1 coordinate 53,853, forward strand.
CCAAGCATGTGCTGTATATATACAACACTACCCTCCAGCGGCGAAGTGGTTTGCAATTACCATCATCGTATGCTGTGGGATATCAATATATAATCAGAGAGCATGATATATATATATATATGTACCATGTTTGTCAATATCGGAGAGACTATGTCTTCCTTAAAATCCTCATGACTATATGTATAATGGTGCTATACTGATGTCAACACCTTTACTCTGAGTGATTTATTGATTTCAGATGTGATGTCGTGGCAAAAAATATGTCCACGTCATTGGCACGAGTCATGTTGTGTCCATGCATACACGATCTTAGCGCAGGTCACAATACAGTGCCCGAGCATACGCGATTTTAGCGTAGGTCACATTGTGCCTCTGTTTATTACATATGAGAATATATGTTACTCATCTTTGTGAGTCTAGACAGCATTGTGCTGATTGTAATGCTTTATCTGGTGACTTATATATCACAGATTATACCAATATGGTGATCAGTCCAGTGCAATATTTTGTCACCGGAATGTACAGGGATTGTGAATGATTGAAATCCAGCCGGAGGAATAATCTCAACAGCTTATTCTGTACTAGTGAATTCATCGGAGTTACTTATTTCGACGATTCAAAAACCCATGTCATTGTAGTGATGACAGCTCATATGAATATATAGGGTTTTTATCAGAATGCTTTTATGTGATGTCAACATATTATGAACAATTCACTTGCATCTCGGGATCAAAGGAGTTACGCTTGGAAGGTCTTGCATGATGGTCACCAACAGTTATCAGCTGTTATTCAGGTGCCAAATTCTGCCTTCAGCACTGGGACTATATCAACCAGTCTTACAGCGATGCACTTGTCCTTCCCACTCTTATATACGGCTATAGTGCCAAAGTATATCAGGTGGGATATATATATATATATACATTATATAACTATCATCTTCTGATCCAGGAAATGCAATTAAGCATGGTATCAGGTTATATGTTATGTATATAGTTCAGCATTCCAAACTTACTCGAGAATGTAAATGCTGAGCAAGAGTCAACTTATAGTCATTGGGATATAGTTTCCCATCCGAGTTTACACTTTATTAGTGATGGTGGATTTAACGTTGTACAGATTTCAACGTTATTTGTGGATGCAGTGATTTTATCAAAAGCAATCCATCAGAAATAACCAGATCGGAATATGAAATGGATATGTGTGAATCCTATCCACCTTCTTCCCCCCTTGAGGAAGTGTGAATACATAGGCAGTCAGTTGTTTATATACCTTATAGCTTATAGCTTATAGCTTGCAGTCCTTATAGGAAGCAGCTCATACAGTTTTAGGGTTGTTGCCCAACAGTTCTTGGGTTGTTGCCCGATATATAATCATGTCTGCATCGAAAACAGCATGACATATATCTGCCAAACACAAAGTGTATCCAATAAATAGGTGGCATTTAGGGCATATCTGGTTACAGTGGCCCTTTCACCCAATAATATGATTAGGGTGTTACATGATATCAGTAACCCTAATATAGGTAAGAAATAAGCAGTATAATGTTTTTGCAAAGATTTTTAAGCAAAACTGCATTCAATATCTAAGTGAATGTTAAGTGATTTTCAGAGGGTACGTTACACCCTTGACACACACATTCAAATATTAGGGTGTTACAGGGTGTTACACGTGTTATGTCTTTCAGGGATTGTTATTTGATAGATAAATATTCATTATAGCAAAAAAAATCAATCCCGAATTTGCAAAAAATTACACGTATTGTATTTTGACCGATTTTTCGTTACAGCCAATATGTTCACCCCTATATATTACACACCTAATATCTAGGGTGTTACACGAGATATGACTATTGTCATTATGATTTTCTCATACCTCAATAGGTATAAAATCATATTATCAAATAAAATAGGGTCCGATTTTCAATTTTCAAATCTATCGCAAACGGATTTTACCCATTTTGGCCGTTTTTGGCTATATGTATATATATATATATACATATCTCTGTGTGTGTGTGGACTGCAAAGTACAGAAGCACTGCAAATCACTTCACCTTTGCACATGACAAATTTCATGGCATAAAAGTGAATTATTCTGCATATCAACATCTGAGGTTGATCACATTTCTGGGTTTTACTGATTGAAACCCATGGAGGCAAATGCACTCTCTGGTGATATTTAAGATATATCAACTGTAAATGAATTCACAGTTGTGTCAGATCCTAAGATATATTTGGATGTATACAACGAGTATATCAAGTGATATCTCTATGTTCAAATACATCTGGACACTGCTAGATATAATCTGAGCAGTTTTTACACAACACAATGTTTGTGTGTGTGTACGTCCACAACCACCTTTTGTCAATTCATGTATGGTTGCTGATCTGAGTTGGTACATGCATGTGAAGTGATCATCTGTATCAATTGTCAGAATGCAATGTAGATATTGATGTTGCTCCAGCGATAGTGTGTGGAATGACGAGTGGACTGCACCCAACAGTTACCAGCTGTTTAATGGGTGTAGTATCTTGCCTTCGGGTCTGGAGATAACTCCATCCAGCCCTACAGCATCTTGTCTTATCCTGCTCCCTTATCTATCGCAATCACTGACATTTTCCACGCACATGTGTTTGGAAAATGGTATCTATGTATTATGTATTGATACAATACTTGATCATTACACTTGGAGTCAGTGTATTGTCAACATGTATAATGAATGCTAGTGTTTGTGCAGTGTATAGTACTGCTGATTAGTACTAGTGTGTGTGTGTGTGTTTACTTACACACACTTTGCAAGATCTTTATGGATATCACAATATCCTAACAACCTATCATGCAGATTGTCAGCATACCACGTACTGATTACATCTAACATGATATATATAGTTTAGGGATTGTTGTAATTCCATGATAATCTCATTACGAAATGAGTTAATGATAGATTTTACATGAAGCTCAGGTGAGCATTCCTTCAAGTAATCCACCATAGAATGTACATGTTACCTGGAGAGCATCTCGGCTCCACCAGGGCACGACAAACTAATTATGGTGTTTAGATTACTGTCAGGCACCCTTTGCAACATGGATTCGAATATAAACTAGCATTCACTGCAATATGCTTATGCTCTATGTACTACAGCTGTTATCGTGATCAAGCTGTACAGTATAATAAAGTATGTACCATTCACAACATTGCAATCATTCAGCATAAGATGTGTGCATGATATAGAAGTATATGCACTGTGTATTAATGATTGCTGTAAGTGAAATGAGTGTATGTGTGTGTGTGCTGATCTGCACACACATGTTGTGCACAGATCACTGTGCTGCTGATAAGTATAATGCTGATGATCAAAAGTATTTGTGTGGTCATCAGAACATTGGAATCTGCTGCATGGTATAGTTGCATGGTATAATGATGCATGGTACATCTTGCTGCATGCACTTGGTATATACTGAATGGATAGTATATGCTGCAAGTGTGCGTGTGTGTGTGTGTGATATGGCTACACACACAACATATAGTACACAGACATGTGATTGCACAGCGTCCATATTTATCTGATCTCATCTACTTATATGTGTGTGTGTGTGTGTGGCTACACACACAGCATATGGTGCACACCCATATGATTGCAAACTTGTATGTAAATCTGCCAGTGAACATAAGTGATTACCGCCTTACGTTACCCTTCCACAAATTCTAACCAGGCCGGATGGCGACTTTCATTTGTGCCATATGTGTTATGTGACAGAATCGTCCGCGCTTCTTTGTTTTCGATTCACGCGGCGATTTTGCATGTCATTGCGTTTGCAAATCCACGACGTTGCGAGTATCTACTCGCGTTCGATAATCATATTTTCGACCGTACGGTCGGGGAATTATGGGTGGGTAGCAACAGGCGGTCATTTCTTATGGATAAACATCATCTCTTATGTGCAAGCATCACAGATTTTAAGCAGCATGCTGCATATATATATATATACCATTATCGCGCATCATCCGATCATGATGAATCTAGCAGGTGTGTATATATCCTGTCAAGCAAAATCATCATGCGCGCGTAGACGAGTGATTTTTGCAACCATTTAAAATGACGAGATTTTGATGCGTACACTGCACTGAAAATTAGTGCGAGTAGCGATTTATCAAAGTCGTTGATATGTGCGCTGCGAATGGTGAACATATCTCTGTCGCAGGTATGTATGGCATATGATACGAATGCCATTTCGCGTACGGAACATACACTGATGACGATTTGTTCATCCGCGCGTCAGTATGTCGCATATCGTACAATTTTGCGAATGATAGCAGCGTATATATGCGATCTGTGTGTTGTATGCACACCTTGTCGCGCTGTTATACTCTGGCGGTGATTATGCGAGCGACGATGATTTCTCGCGCACTCCTTCCGCTGTTGATTATGCAGCGAGTGTAGTTATGCGATATGTGTCTTATATGTGCGACTGCGGGCGCCTGTATGTATACGCGATCCGCGAACCTGTTGCACACAAAAAAATACAATATATCTCTATTTGCTGCACTGCACACTTAGGTCCTCGTTCGTCGCGTGGACGATTAGAATACCACTGATACGGCTGTAGATACAAGCGCCGTGAATATATTATCAATATACAATGAAACACTGCAAAGTTGGACAGCAATGCAGGTGAACGGATGAGCGGGTTTGTGAGTGCAGTCTCTGTAAGAGGATCTGCTGAAGCACAACGCTTCCTCACTTTTATACCTACGTCACCCATCATCTTAGATGGTACCGCCATTGGGTTGTGAACCCGAGACGTAGGTTGAACGACCAGCATGGTAGTAACGACTAGTTCGTTCATGCTGCACATGCGAGTTCTGCGCATGCTGAAAGCTAAAGATGGTTCTTGGTTTGTTTCCAAGATGTATCTTTACTTTGCCATCTTCGAGTTCAATCATACGAACTCTCGATGACAGGGATGCCTGATGATATGACATAATCATCTGGCGACATGTACAGTCATCGTCGACCGTACTGACGACTGTCATAAATGTATGACGCGACTCGACCTGTACAGTCATGATCGACCATACTGTCGACTGTCATAATAATATATGACATGACATGACATGGTATGACATGTATGACAGGTATGACACGTATGACAGGTATGACATATATGTCATCGGTCATAACCCTGACAATGAACCTGTAAGGTTTGAGCCTCAAACGGCTAGGACAAGTTCGTAGGCTGATTTTGTTTTCCATGATTTATTATGACCCCAAAAAACAAAATCAGCCATCGCCTTAACGTTCTCGAAAGACCTTCAAACTTGTAATATATATTACTTAACTAAGATAGGTGCGATAAGATAATCCGATGTGGTTGGGTTTCATCCCAAGCAGGGTTGGTTTAGACCAACCTCGACTTCCACACCCCAAGAGGTCGCGAATGCGCCATGAACCAAAAACCAAAACAGCCTAGGACTTATGCTCACTCAATGCTCCTCATACTTTGCATAGATGCCAAGGATGCAAACGTGAAATATGTATATCTTAATACGATACGTTCGATATGGTTGGGTTTCATCCCAAGCAAGGTTGGCATTCGCCAACCTCGACTTCCACATCTCAAGAGCGCGCGTCCCTCCTCGCCATCGGATACCTGCGACATGACCTGCGCACACATAGTATCATAAGTTTACACATTATGATAAGCGAACTGAAAAATAAAAGTAGCCGAGCACTTTGGAAATCCCTGCGTGTATCACAGCAGTCACAACACCGTTCGCCTCATGAGGCGGCGGAACGTTGAAGAAATTGCGTACTATAGCTGAAGAATTTTACGATGCAATTGCGGATTGGGATGGGTCACGAAGAACGAGTGTCACAGTAACGAGTAAGCAGTCACGCAACGGCATCGGCAGCGGCAATGGTGTCCGCGATGTCGATGTGACATGTGTTCACCGTCTGCTGCCGGCGACGTTCATTGTGGTCACTGCCTCACGCGATAGACGCAGCCGTGACATGCAGTCATCGGAAAATTGGACGAGTTCCCAGCGCCCGTACCCTGTCCCTATGCTAATTATCGACGGAAAATGAAAAAATTGCCATATCTCCATAACGCATGAGTAATGATCGGATCGGGGTAAAGGAAGTATCGAATCGCATGTGGAAGACCTACCGAATATAGCCATACGCGATACGGTTAGATTTTGTGAGATATATAGTTACGACTATATATTGTGTTACGGTCAGAATGCTTTCACTTTCGGTTTGCAAGAGTGTAGATTAAACATAAGTTAGTCTCGGCTTTATGCCGGAAACCCTAAACCTGTGACACCCGTACTGTACGGAGTACTAGTACAGATACCCTACGGTCCTAGGAAATTGTAGTATGTGTACTAAAGGTGTACTAAAGGCATACTAACAGCAGTATATGTAGTCAAGTTAGTATGCCGCTAGTATGCGGTTAGGATACCGTTACGGTACCCACTACGTGAGACTAGATATTAACGGCATACTAACGCCATACGTCTTAACGACCCGTTAGTACGTGCATATGATGCCGTTAGGACGCCCCTAACACATGCATCTTAACTGGTTTTAGGATGCCGTTATGATGTTCGTAGGACGACGTTAGGACATACTAACATATGCATATTAACAGGCGTTAGGATGCCATTATGATGCTCGTAGGACGACGTTAGGACATACTAACACATGCACTATAACTGGCGTTAGGATGCCATTATGATGTTAATAGGACGACGTTAGGACATACTAACACCGACACCCTAAAGGCGTCCTAACGACATGCTATCTGGGACATAGTAAAGGCATACTAACGTTGGTTTTAGCATAGCTTTAGTGTGTTAGGGCGCATACTAACTATGCCATAACTACACAAGCAGTCAAACGCGAACGTTGCGAGTATTCATATCGGGGGAAGCTTGATGCGAAGGCATATGCATTGTGAGGTGCGAGATACATTGTGATTGGTGAGTGTGATGCACAACAGGTGTGATAAACAAGTGTGATGCACAACAAAGCATATGCGTGGTTGAATGCACTTTGACAAGTCTAGAAACGTTAATATTTTTACTATCCACAATACAATCCAATCGTAAGTAGGGCTGCCCCATTCGTAGCCTAATTCGCTCAAAACAAGGCTCTAGTCCGAAAATTGCCTCTAGGGAATCAACCTAATCTCTTTAAAACAACGTGCAACAAGCGAGAAATCTCGGCGTTGGTCTTGGAGTAAAACCTTCCGAGATTTTCCACTCGCCCATTCTCATTCGATCTGAAAAAGCAAGTGGAACAATAAACCAACACTTAGTCAAGTGAGAAACTTCACACAAAAGCACAACAGCTTAGGTTCTAACTTAGAAAGGGTATAGCTTTTACCTTAAGTCTTGGCGTTGGTCATGGGCTGAAAATTTGCTTTCTCTACTCGCTCCTTTTCAACCGATCTGAAAAATAAAGCGCAACAAAGAAACCCACGCTTAGTAAAGCAAGCACATAACACAAACGCGCAAGTTCTTATGTACCAACCTAGGAAAGATAGCGCACACACCTTAGGTCTTGGTGTTGGTCATGGGCTGAAAATTAGTTCTTTCCACTCGCTCATTTTCAGCCGATCTGAAAAACAACGCGCAACTCAAAACCAATGGATAGTAAAGCGCAAAAATATCATAAGATGAAATATAAGAGTAGCAAAGGAAAATAAGAAGGCCAAGTGGGGTGAGTTGGAATTTAACCAACTTCATCTAGTTCATACGACTAGCGAGAACTTACTTCTCGTTCACCCCTCAATTCGATGCTAAGCACACCGACATGCGCGCAGAAAAATTACAGTAGCACTCGCATTCACTATGAATATGTAGCGTAGTGCAGTATTTTTATGATACCAAGAACAAACATAAAACAGCACCCACTACCCGATAACTCTGCGTTCACCGCTGCCTTTGACTTGCGAATACTTAAAGTTTCTTTATTGTAGTTCGATGGACACAGTGTTGAGTGTATTCCACTTCAACGTTCAATCACCTTCCCCTTCGCTTGAATATTCAACTCGAACTGGTCGTCGCGGGCTCGCGGCATCGGCAGCGGCATCCCGCATCACTCGAGTCGCAGTCGACTGTCGCGTGTCACCTGTGTCACAGTATCTGTATGAGTATCGGATAGTATGACAATGAGTATCAGTATCGTGAATCAATGTCGCTGTCGTTCGGCTGTCGCTGTCCCTGTCGCGTCGCGGCTGTCGCGCTCGAGTGACCAGCGCAGGTCGGCGCAGGTCGCGGTCGGTCTGTCTCGGACACGCGACGCGACGGTGCGGTGCGGTGCGGTGAGAACTTTTCATTTTATTTCTTTTGTTTATATTTATTTTTTTGCTCCTGCGCATTTTGAAAAAATCGTGCGCACAAAATGCTTCATATCTATGGCAAAAAAAACAAAACCAACATTTTGCTTGGAGGGGTGTGTTCCCTTCAACTTGCCCATTTCCCTGCCAAATTTTTGTTTTTTTTGTTTTTTTTCGCTATTTTTGGGTCTTATAGCTTATGTCATACAAGTCATATGACGTTAGTACCCCTTTAGCATGCCATGTACATTACGCGGATATTATGCCGGTAGCATGCTCTTATGATGCCATTTAGTATCCTAACGCCAAACTTGCAGTTTTTTTTGTTTTTTTTTGTTTGCATGCGTCTTTGTTAGTATGCCGTTACGGTACCCACTACGTGAGACTAGACGCCGCGTTAACATGCTATCGCCACGCCGTTAGCGGCATACTAGGTGAGACTAGACGCCGTTAACATGCTAACGCCACGCATGCTAAAGGCGTGCTAACTACATGCTAACGGCGACAACATGTTAAAGGTGTCCTAAGGGCGTGCTTTAGGGTGCACATCTTAACAGGCCTAGAGGAATATTCCTCAAAAGATTCCCTGGTTAGGACACCTTTAGGAGGCCTTTAGGATGCCTGTAGTTCGCCCATCCTAACGGTATCCTAATGACACCCTAACGTGTGGCATTAGGACTCCTTTATGACGTACTAACCACGTCTTAACGCGCCTACGGGGGGGGGGTCACAGGCCTGCGATGCCCCGTAAAGCACTTCGCCCCGGAGAGCATTTCTCCGCGCTACGTGAACTACAATGGACTCGCCAACTTCCCCCCGATGCATCCGATGACCAGTTCGTGCAGGCGTCCGCAAGTACACCCCGTGCGGCCCCGGGTCACCGTGGGCTTTCCCTCCAACGACAAGAACGACCGACGGTGGCCAAAACGCGTGCGCCACGACTAGCCCGAATGGCCATGTGTCACCCAGCACCTCACCCAGTACCCTTGGCACCACCGCGTGGTCCGGTGAATATTGCCACCTCCGCACCATCAACTCCGGCGGTACCACTTGCTGCCGATACCGTCGGTTGTCCGGAGGGTTTCCGGTTGGGTCAACATTTCGAGGAGCACACGAAGAAGTTTCGAGTTAGCCAATGGGCGGAAACCACTGTGGCGTGCGTGAATGATGCAAGGTGAGCGATTTCGTTTTTTCAAGGACCCTTTGAAAGTGCCCTAACTTTCAGTTGGACTCTTGAATCACAATCGTCCATTTGGACCTTCGCATGACTGTCGCACACATATGATGCCGTTAGCATGGTAAAGACTATGTATCGACGTACTAGCGACATCTTAACTGCACTCTAACGTGGCAGGTGCCAAACGGAAGACATGATGCGTGCTCTTTGTCACGTAACCGCTTGTAGATTGGAAGCGCGTAAGTCGAGAAACGTCGGCATGGTTCAGATTTACACTTGTGGCCATCGCAAGGACGAACCAACTTGCATGACTCCCCGCGACTTTCATCGTTGCGCCCAAGACATGCTAACGACCCTACGGTACCCGTCATGGTTGCCGATCCCGTCCATTTTGGAAGAAGAACCGGGCAAGGTAATGTACGCCGACCGCGTATTTCCCATAAAATTACGGACACGTGGCGTGCGACATTGTCTCATGTCCATTGCCACTGCAATCATGCTCATTGTCGCAGCCTCCATCGATAACACCACCCCTCTCTCGATATTGATACGAGATGTCGACGACTCCCCGCCGCCCGCCTCGCCTTCACCGCGCCCCGAGCCGATGGCCGACCCCACCGATGACGACACCACCCCTCCTTCCTCCTTGATACGAGACGTCCACGACTCCCCGCCGCCCGCCTCGCCTTCACCACGCCCCGAGCCGATGGCCGACCCCACCGATGACGACGCCCGTCCCTCGTCATTGATAGAGAACCGCGTTGACGTGGTAAGCATCGTGGAATCCATTGAGGACGACGGCGACTCTTCTGCCGCCAAGCACATTCGGGCTCACGACGGCTTGAAGCTCGTGCAAAACAGTATCGTGTCGACAGTCTGCGCTTGGCCACGAGATGAAGGGCAGCCCGCCAATCGATTGGCCAAGCTAGTGGGTAAAATGACCACGATCGTGCGGGAGATCACGACGACACAAGTGCGTCCTAAGGTAAACGGTTAGGATATAGTTAGTACTGTATAATGTTATGATGCCGTTAACATGCTTCGTACATCATACGGGCCCTAACGAATTGCTGCGTACGTGCAGGATATGGAGCCACTCGCACAAGAAATCAAGTCATTTTTCGAGGAGTTGGAGGCGACCGGGCCAGCGTATGCTTGGTGTGTGATTAACACTCGCATGTTTTCTCACTTCGTCCAACAACTTGAGAAGTATGGTCCCATGCGGGAGGTATGGATGTACGCCTTCGAGTCCTTGAACGGTCACATCAAAAGCCTAGCGAGGAGCAACTCCCTACCCGTTCCAGCCATAATGAACTGCATCAAGCGGGTGAAGGTGTTGCATTTGGTGCGTGGGTTAATCACTTTCATTTCGGAAGACCACTCCACCCGGATGCCGGCGGCCGTGACCATGGGGAGCCGCGGGGCAATTGCGGTTGAGGTATCGGCTAGGGGGAAACGTGTGGTCTTGCGAGATGATGACATTAAGGCCTTGAAGGTTTGGATGCGGACTGAATTGCCGGCTTATCGAGAGCTGGTGGAGAAGGACGCGCGCAGGTGATTTGTGGCTACATTCCCCGAGCGGTTGTTTATGCCCTTATGACGCCGTTGTTGCATATTTAGGACGCGCCTAAAGTACTAACGGTATCGTATCGCTGTGCATAGTTGGAATGCACAGATGCGACTGCGAAACAAGAAGTACCGGAACGCGGTGTGTGCAAGGGAGGGCAAACCTGAGCACATACGCGAGCCCCCATTTGGAGCGTACGCGGATCCTACGGAATGGTTGGGCCGACAGTTCACCAAGTACGAGATGTTGCTCATGGCGGGGCCGACACCGGTTTGCTATAACTTCACGCACGTCAAGATCGGCGACGCTGATTACCGCACGGCTACGACCGATCGGAACAAGCGCACCGTACACAGCTACTTTCGCACTTTCTTCGCGAGTGAGGAAGTGGACGAGCACGGTGAGCCAAAATCCGTGGCAAGGTGAGAAAGGAGCACGCACTATTCTACCTTTAACATGTCTTTAGGATGTCGTTATGACTCGATTAGGATGCGCATAATGTCCTAACGACATACTAACTTAGCTGTTTACACAATCGTGGGCTTGGTGATATGCAGGCACGGCCGTATTACGAGAATATTGCGGGTGGAGATTGCAGGAAAGGTCTACATCTTACTGAAATGCGATTGGTTCGCTAAGCCGACCGACGAACAGATCAAGGAGTACCGTCGACGTCACTCCATTCTCGGCCCGGATAACTTGACCAAGACGGTCTATACCTTCAACCCGCACGTAGACCGCGCGGCCTTTGACAACATGGAGCCATTCATATTAGCCAATAGAGTAGAACAGCAGGTTGTTATTGTACCACATCCGTGCATGGAGACCGCGGTCATTCTCGACCCAACGGCCGACTTCTTCGAGGGATCAAGGACATAGGACGACGACGAGGTCGATGTATGAGACATGAATCGCTGCTAGTTTATTTTTTGCTTGCCACATGCCATGCAGGCAGTTGCAAATTGTGACCTTGGTAACGACCCCTGCAGTAGTACAACTAACGCATACTTTATAAGGCGCAGTGCCGCTAGAGTGCCATTAGCGTATTAACTTTGCCTACGAGCATCCTCACTACGTCCTAACGCCAACCTCCTAATGCCATCCTAGAGGCATGCTAACGCCATCCTAAAGTCCCTACATTTCCGAGAAACTCAGCCCGCGTACTACTTTCCCCGAATCCCACCATACTCCGCGGAATAAACTTCCCCTGGCCTTCTAGTCACCATAAAACGCCATCTCAGTGATCTGCACACCCACACGTGCCCCACCACTCACCCCTGCTCCAGTTGGGGCCAACGCATACTTAAGGCGCAGTGCCGTTAGGACGCCTGTAGTACGCGCATCTTAACAGGCCAATATGGCGTTAGTATGCCTGTAATATACTATGCTACCGGCATACTAACGCCCATACGTACTAACTGTCCTTTACTATGCCTTTAGGACACCTTTAGTACACATACTACAATTTGCTAGGACCGTAGGGATAACAGGAAGTGACACACGGTGTGTCACATCCAGCACACCACCCTGGACTATTACGGAGGAAGAGTTAGGGTGGATCAGGGTTGTCGCAGTCTGAAAACACACCATCTCAAGCTGTGGAAACAATTCTAGAGGGGGTGTTAGGGCTAGATAAGCAAGCCCTCAGTATATTGATATAAAGCGCTGTGTTATGGGACGGTAACACACGCGTAAGTAATGAGCGGGTTGTGAGTTGCAGTCTCCGTAGAAGATCTGCTGAAGCACAACGCTTCCTCACTTTTATACCTACGTCACCCATCATCTTAGATGGTACCGCCATTGGGTTGTGAACCCGAGACGTAGGTTGAACGACCAGCATGGTAATAACGACTAGTTCGTTCATGCTGCACATGCGAGTTCCGCGCATGCTGGAAGCTAAAGATGGTTCTTGGTTTGTTTCCAAGATGTATCTTTGCTTTGCCATCTTCGAGTTCAATCATACGAACTCTCGATGACAGGGATGCCTGATGATATGACATAATCATCGACATGTACAGTCATCGTCGACCGTACTGACGACTGTCATAAATGTATGACGCGACTCGACCTGTACAGTCATGATCGACCATACTGTCGACTGTCATAATAATATATGACACGACCGACTGTCATAATAATATATGACATGACATGACATGACATGGTATGACATGTATGACAGGTATGACACGTATGACATGTATGACACATATGTCATCGGTCATAACCCTGACAGATCTCCCCTCTTAAGAGAGTTGTGACCTCACAACGGGCATACCTTTGTATATGTCTTTGATGTCTTTGTTGTTGTCGCTTCTTGCTGGTACCAGTCTTCTTACACCGATTTGAGGCGTCCCTCATGGTGTTTTTAGGTTATTGGGGGGAACTGAGTCCACTTTAGTCCCTCACCTTAGGCATTTAGCCATACAGTCCTTAGGATGCAGCCCACCTTTCCGGAAATCGTATCGTTGAGTGACGTTCCAAGGTTCAATGAAGAGCGTTTTCGCGATACAATCCTACGCTGGATTACTGATTGATCCACACGTTATCATGTATGTGCTAGACGATTCAAAGCATCCGAAGTCTACGTTACGGATTATTTGCGCTAGCCGTCGTCGCCTTTGCGCGATCGATGATCCCACGATTATAACGAATTATATTCGAACGATTCTCGGCCTGATATAGTGCACCCAACTCTTCCTCCCCTCCTTAAGCTACTTTGGAGGATCCTAGGCGGTGATGGGGAGCCCGATTTCGATAATAAACGAACAAAGGGGCTTGTTTTAATGCAAACGGAGCGGCCCTGCTTAACGGAATTGGACTTATAATCCTTAACCGGTCTGCTCAACTCCTCAATACTTTTGTCCAGTACGCACGCTTTGACGAACATCTATCGCGATGAGTGAGAATGAATTCGCCACGTACTAATGTGAAATTCATTTAGTCATGTTTGTCAAGCACAACTTAGGATCACAACTCCTTCTACCTCAGTCATTATCTCCGGTAGCTTCGGATGACTGGCCAAGAATCCGATGACAAACCACGGTTTTGGCAAAGGTAGCATTTAGCAGTTTTTTATTTATCCACAGATATTGGTACCCGCATATGCGTATCTGTGTAAGGGTATGATTTACACAAGGCTCACTACACCTTAGCAAGGAAGGATCAATTCCTGCTCCTGTCATATCAATTTGATGCAGGGTAAAAAATGTTAGGGATATATCCCTGCAGTTCTTGGGTTGCAGCCCATTGCACCGAAGGCGCATCGCAGTTCTTGGGATGCAGCCCTGCAGTTCTTGGGATGCAGCCCTGATATATTTATACGACCGATGGATGAAAACCTCTTGGGTACATATTTCCACGGCTTGATTATTATTAGGTCGGCAATTATTGGCAAAAGTCATTGGCTATCAGCTTTTGACTCAGAAGCCACAATGTTATAGAAGCTGCGACCTATTGTGATCATATGCGGCAGTTATGCCTTCAGCATACGTAGACAATATGATTATGTGGAACTTATAATCCCACTTAAGTTGCATCATGATAAATTTTTCCAGGTGTTAACAAGTGTTCAGGATTTGATAAGGGGTTGACGCCCCACAAGCCAAAGGTCACTGTCTCATAAGGCTCGCCTCAAGTGTGCGGCTTTGAGGATTAGCGTTCTGGCGAGGCACAGTCATGATGCTTCCTATGCCTATTCTAAAAATATTACGGTGGGTACACCCACCGTAATGTGAAACTTTGCATGCTCATACCGACAGCGCAAGTAGGTTGCGGGGGTCAAACCTATAGATTTTCTGTGTCCCAAGAGGTTGATTAAAGTCTAGAAAACTTAATTTGCACGACTCCGATAAGTTTTGGCCACATGCCACACCCTTGAAGTTGGAGAAATTACGGTGGGTAGGAATTATCTCTTACGATGGGTATACACAATTAACGTTATTTGTAGACTCCTGGAGCTTGGTATAATATCGAGATACGTATTTTTTCGTTATGTACTTTGATTTTGATATATAACCGACGTAGTTTAGGGTACACATGAGCTGCCACCTCGCGGACCTCCATATATCGCACGTTCAAAATCAGGTGGCATGCACACCAAAAAGATAATATTCACACTGTATTACAAGAATTTTAGTTCTGAGTTTGGGTTTCACTTTTTCTGGCTAATGCGTCATTTCTGGCGCATGTGGAGGCTCCATAGAGGTTCACGGGAGTGTCTAGAGCAAGTTCGTCACTGCTCACATGCCGTGATTCGCAGCCAATCAGCGGGAATTATTAATACCCTTCGGGTGGGTATACCCACCGTAAGCACCTCTTACGGTGGGTATACCCACCCTTCGTAGAATAGGCACCTAGTCCAAAGAGCTGGAAATGAGAGTGCTCAAGATATCCAAAGACAGGAAGGCTTTTGGTTGGCCAGTGTTACTGTCAAGATGCTTAACCTTGATGGAATGGCATTCGGATACAAACTGTGCAACCATGCATGTGACGTATGCATTGGTGTATGACTTTGATGAATTGT
>LGRX02021322.1:0-10192 GCA_001247695.2 Cymbomonas tetramitiformis
GCAGTTGTAGGGAGGCGGAGCGCGCTGACTCGGCGTGCAGTTGTAGGGAGGCGGAGCGCGCTGACTCGGCGTGCAGTTGTAGGGAGGCGGAGCGCGCTGACTCGGCGTGCAGTTGTAGGGAGGCGGAGCGCGCTGACTCGTCGTGCAGTTGTAGGGAGGCGGAGCGCGCTGACTCGTCGTGCAGTTGTAGGGAGGCGGAGCGCGCTGACTCGGCGTGCAGTTGTAGGGAGGCGGAGCGCGCTGACTCGGCGTGCAGTTTAGGGAGGCGGAGCGCGCTGACTCGGCGTGCAGTTGTAGGGGCGTAGGAAGTTGCTCTTTGTTCCTTGAATCTCGGCCCTTGTGTTTTCCTTGTTTTAATAGGTACTTGATAATTCTTGGAGTAGCTTTGAACAGGACTGCCACGTCGAAGCTGATCACATTGAAGCTGTTTCCTTTTCACCTTGTTTCGTTGTGTTCCATCCTTTCGGCTGCTTAACCCGAGGAGGGTGAGCGGTTGCCTATGGTGTACAGCGAGCTTTTCCAGAAGGACGACATGGAGGGTGGCCATCCTTCGTCAAAAGTCAACGAAACTCTCCTGGAACCTGACTCATTGCAGGTGTTCTTCTATCGATGGAACACTCCCGGAACCTGCATTGCAGATGTGCTTTCTATCTTGCGAAGTCCCAGCTTTCAAGCCGGGCTGCTCAGCGCTCGCTCTGGCCGGCTGCTACCGCGGAGTTATGTGTGTCTTGACACAAGTGGGTTTGTTTGCAGGTGCAGGTGAAGAGAGAGGGAAACGATGATTTATCTTCGGACTCCTGGTTTGACGAGGCAGTCGCCACGCTGCGCATGTTTACCACGCGCCAGATGGCCATTCTGAGCCTCATCTGCTGGTACACGGGTGAGGCCCTTGTCTTGACACTTGTTCAGAATTATTGCCTTGGAAATAATTCGGGTTATTTAAATCAAGACTCACAGCAGAGTCGCGCCCGCGGGAGGGCGCGACGGATCGGGCACAACCTGTAGGCACAGTCTGCCCGATCAGGCCCGACCTATACCGAGGCGGTTGTTAGGTCGGAGGGTGTTGCGGCCCGCGAAGCCGCACACAAGTAGGAGCGTTTCACGGGCCTGGCAATTCTTGCAATTCTGACCCTGAAAGCTCCGGCTTTCTCTCTCAAATTCTGTAAAAATCTGAGTTGTAACTTTTGTTCAGAAAAAATTTTCGGCGTTGAAAATAATTTTTCGAAGACCTTTTTCTCCCAGCGCAGAAGCAGTTGCACTGGGAAGTTGGACTGTGGATTAACGCATGTCTGGTAGGTTAGTCGCGGGACCTAGAAATAACTACAGCAGGCAGTTGGAACACGACAAGGGCACGCAGACGGACATTTCTGGTGTTAACGGCCCTTTGAAAGATTCCCGTGACGTCAGGGACTGGACGCATCCCGTTTTTGTACCGTGCGGGTGTCGTGTCGACTGCAACCGCTGGGACCCGCGCTTTCCGTACGCTGGTTACGTCTTCCGTCAGCATGGCTACGGGGAGGAACGCGGCAGCGTAGATCCAAAAATTTTCACGTCGGCGCCAGCGGATGAGCGGTCCTTCTTCCGTGGACATCCCACCGTCAACAGTTAAGGAGGAGTGCACGTTCTGTGACCCAGACTCGGGTTCGGTGGCTTTTTGGAGAGTCATTCTGCCAGCACAAATTCCATTGCCGAGAAGGAGAGTGCAGCGCCGACGCACTTTCGTAGACCTTTGTAAGGGGTGCGCGAAGGAGCTCGAGGAGGACTACCAAGAGGCGGTTTGGGTCCCGATTGGCCGAGAAGAACTTTCTCGATTTTACTTCACTTGTTCTCGGTGGTAACTCCCGCATGTCGGCACCATCGTTGAGGGATCCGGGATGGGTGAACTGGGACACCCAAGAGGTGCGGCAGGTGCTGGAGTCTCTGAGGGACCTGGTGGTGAACGCTCAAGTCCTGAAGACTGATTGGGAGGCAGCGCGTTTTGACGTACTAGCAGGATTCGTGGCCATCGCGGGGCCGCTGCGGACCGTACCGCAGGAGGTGTTGGAGGCCACCCGGGAGCTGACGGAGATCGGCCTCCTGGAGGAAGGCGCGGGTGCGGGTCCGAGCCCGACGTTTGCCGTGGCTTCTGAGTGGGCGCTGCGAGGTTCGTGGACCTCCGCGTGGGGAATCGCGAAGAAGCGGATGAAGACCGTGAAAGCGTGGGGGACCACCATGCTGGCCGGCTTGGCGGCCTCACCGGCACCGGCGGGAGGCGCGGGGGCGCCCGGAGGATCGGCGGGCGGGCCGACAGGAACCGTCATCTTGACACATGCCGAGCTGATGGAGCTCCTCGACAAGGCGGTGGCTAAGGCCACGGCAGCGGCAGGGGGGGCTCTCGGTGCCCCTGCAGGAGGAGCTAGCGCATCGGGCGCAGAGGGGCAGTACCACCGAGCGTTGGCAGCGTCCCAAGGGAAGCGGGACGGGTGGTCAGTGGACCGCCACAAGCAGGTGCGAGCCGGCGTGCTAGCGGAGGGGGCGAAGCTGCGGGAGCCGCTGCTGCGATTTCGCAGCGAGCACCCGTGGAAGCGCCCGGGGACGGCGTTGGAGGCGCACGCATTCCCGGAGCTCACATGGGCGCGGCCGATGTTGGAGGAGGAGGCCTGCGACATTGACGAGTTGCCGGCGGGCGAGGAGGCCTCTCTCGAGGATTGGTGCGTCCTCGTACACCTGCTGCGCGTGCGCGTGACCGAGATGCAGGATTTCGTGAAAGGTAAGGAGCCGGGGGCGATCTTCGAGGACGTCTTGGACGACTCCTTCGCGAGGAAGAGGCAGCGCTCTCCCTCGCCCCCGGCGATGAGCAAGCGCCCTCAGGTCGACCCGGGGATGCTGGCAGGCGCGGGGAGCCCCGGGGTGGCTCTTACATCCGGGCGGCGCGGAGAGTTGGCAGCGGCAGCTGCTGGGCTGCGTACCGTCACCGAGGAGCAGCTGCAGCAGGCGCTCATGGGCACCCTCTCCCCCGAGGCGATCCCAAAGCCGGCAGGTGAGGGAGCCCCGCGCCCGGTGATTCCCCCACATGTGGGAGGGGAGCTTGAGGGACTGGACCTGCGGGTGTACCCGGCGCAGAGCCTGGACGCCCAGCAGGCTAAGCTAGTCCTGGGGGAGGACGGGAGGTCACTTCAATGGGAGGCGGCGAACAAGAAGACCAGGTGCTCGACGCTGCCGGAGTGGGAGCGTGGCTTCTGCCACGTTTTGAGGAAGGTGAAGTCAGACCGGCAACATCGTCTGATGGTGTACTTCAAGGACTGGTTTCAACACCGGGCGATGGAGTACGGAGTGGCCCCCTTGATTAAGTTCTACGAGTACCTGATCCTGCAGATGGAGGAGGACCCCTCCGTGACCTTCGAGAGGCGCTGCTACTCGGAGTTCTTCGAGGACTACTCCCGGGAGCAACAGCTACGTCCGTTGAGAACGAAGAAGCCTTGGGGGGACGATCGGTCCCCGCGGGCGGGCAAGCAGGGCGAGCAAAAGGGGAAAGGCGGCAAGGCGCGCAATGACCCCCCCAACCCCCCCCGCGATGGGGGTGGCAAGGGGGGCAAGGGTGGCAAAGGCAGGGGTCGCGGAGGAGTGGAGCTCCCGCAGGTCCGCACCGCTTGCGCGCTCCACAACCGAGGGGCGTGCAACTTTGATCCCTGCAGGTTCGAGCACATTTGCGGAGACTGTGGTGCTGCGGACCACGTGTCGGGGGCCGCAGGGTGCCCCGGGCACCCGTGATGCGGGTGGCAGAGCCCGGCGCAAGCTGCGGCGCCGGGCAACGCCAACAGCAGCAGGAGGGCGCCGGCGGGCGCCGGGGAGGCACCGGCACGAGGGCCGGTGGCCGGTGAGGGCCATGAGCCCGAGGATGGAGAGGAGGAGGAAGATGTGATGTCCGTGGCTAACGCGTTCGAGTTCACGCCTGCGGAGCCGGGTGACGGTGACTACATCGAGATCGAGCGCGGTGGGGGCGACACCGGTGACATCTTGCACGGTGGGGACTGGTGGAGGCACCTCGTGCCGACCACATTTGTTCCGGTGTGGGATGTGACGGGGCGGGCTTTGAGGGGGGAGCCCGCACCAGGATGGACGGACACGATGAGCACATTCGCGGTGGCGCCAGCTCCGGTGTCCGAGACGGACCCCGAGACATGGAGCGTGATGGACGGGGCGAGCCGACGATTGAGGAGATCGAAGAGGTGGCCGGCGATCCGCGAGAAGCTTCTTCGGCGAGCCACGCAGGAGAGGATGGAGGCGACGGGCACGATGGAGCACGAGCGAGCGAGGTACGTGCAGGAGGTGCAGAGCGTGGGGGCGGCGGTGCCGTTGCTTACGGAGCGAGCACATCTCATGGCGGCAGCATTCGAGGATTGGCATGACGTGGACTTCCTCGTGCGAGGAGCCGCGTGCGGGATCGGGTGGCCGTCGCGTCCGATGGAGGTGGACGAGCCCTTCCACGTGCCCAATTACGTGGGCGATGAGCACATGGAGGCGATGGAGCGCGAGATCGAGAAGGAACTCTTGGAGGCGCGCATCTTCCCGGCGGACGACAGGTTACCGTGGGGCGTTTCGGCCTTGGGAATGGTGGAGAAGCTCCGCAACGGCAAGGTGAAGTACAGGCCTGTGTGGGATTACTCTCGACCGTGCAACGTTGGCGTCAACGCGAGGATCGAGCTGGAGAAGGACAAGTTCTCCTCAGTGAAGGACGCCTACGCTCAACTCCGACCCGGGTACTGGATGGTGAAGGTGGACTTGGACTCCGCTTACCGATCGGTGGGGGTGGCGAGCCAATTTTGGCCCGCCCAGTGCTTCGAGTTCGGAGGGGCACAGGGGATCCCATGCGTGGGGTACTTGGATGATTTCTTCATGGTGGCCGCCACGCGTGAGGAGGCGGAGGAGATGATGATGCTGCTGGTCGAGCTCGTCTCGTTCCTGGGATTCCGGGTGAACTCGGCCAAGTGTGAGGATCCAGAGCAGCTGATGGAGTTCTTAGGGGTGGAATTATCCACCTCGGGGAACGTGTGCACGGCGGCCATCAGCAAGGACCGCGTGGACTTCGTCGTGCGCACGGCAAGAGAGGTGCGCCAGCAGGCGAGGCGGAAGCCGGTGCGCAGGCGGCAGCTGGAGAGCCTGTGGGGGCTCCTTAGCGTTCTGCAGTCAAGTGGTGTGGGGGCTGTCGTTGTACACGCGCAGGGGCTTCTCGTTGCTGGCGGCATCGGGAACGCGGGGAGCGGTGCGGGTGACACCGCCGGTGCTGGAGGATCTCGACACCATCGAGGAGGTGATCCGGCGGTACAATGGCCGCAAGGTGGTGTTGTTCCGGGAGGACGTGAAGGAGGATTTCTTCGCCACGGACTCGTCGGGCACGAAGGGGATGGGCGGCCTGATGGACGAGAGGTTCTTTCTGCACTCGTGGGAGGATGTACGGAGGATGATCCAGAAGCCCTGGTTCCCCTTCAGGAAGGGCGTGCCCGAGAGCGAGCACATCAACTACCTGGAGCTGTTCGCAGTGTGGTGGGCGGTGGTGCTCTGGGGGCGGCACGTGCAGGGCCGCACGGTGGTGATCAGGATCGACAACCAGTGCGCCTTGCGCCAGGTGGCGAAGTGGTGGGGTCCGCCGGAGTACCTTCCGCTGCTGAAGCAGCTGTTCCTGACGTGCGTGCGCTACGACATCCGGCTTCGGCCGGTGTACATCACCACGAAGGACAACAAGCTGGCGGACCTACTGTCGAGGATGCAGCTCAGGCAGTTCCACATGGAGCACCGTGCGTTCATGAGGGCGACGGTGTGGCGACAAGACCGTGATGATTGGATGCTGAGCCCGGCGGAGTTCCATTCGCTCGACATGGAGTTCGGGCCGTTCACCTTGGACGCGTGCGTGGCGCCATCGCGGGCGAACGCCTTCTGCGCGGTGAGCTGGAGCCGGGAGGAGGATGCGCGGGTGCAGCGGTTCGACGGGCACCAGGCATGGGGGAACCTGCCATTCTCCATCATGTACGACATCATCGTGAACTTCCTCCGGTGCAAGAAGCGGCAGCAGATGGGCACGTCGGGCACCTTCCTGGTGCCGGTCTGGGGGCAGGACCGAGGGCGGGCCCCAGACCCCACCTGGACGCTCATTTTGAGCATGCCGGAGGTGTTCAAGGTGGTGCGAGAGTGGCGGAAGGGCACACACCTGTTCACCGCGCCTGCCTTGAAGGGTGGCGGGCGCTCGGAGTGGGGGCCCACCAGGTGGAATGTGGTGGTGGTGCGAGTGGGCCCAGAGCCGGTGACGCTGCCGGGTTGGGTGTGAGGGCAGACTCGGTGGTGCAGGCACTGCTGCAGGAGCAGAAGCGCTACGAGGAGGAGGCGCTAGCGCGGAGCACCAGAGGAGCCTACAGCACCGGGGCGAGGGCATTCGTGACGTTTTGCATCGCCTTCGCGTGCTTGGGGTGCTTGGAGCCGCTCCTGCCGGCCTCGGACGATGTGCTGGTGTGGTTCATCACGTTCTCATCGTGGTTCCTCGCCCCTAGCACCATCAAGAACTACTTAGCGGCGGTGCGGCAATTGCACCTACAGCGGGGACACGCGTGGAGGCCGGTGGCGGAGCGCTTCAGGGTGGCGGCTACCCTGCAGGGCGTGCGCAGGTACTGGGACCGGCCCTCAAAGCCGGTCATGCCGCTCACCTTGCAGAATCTGTTGGACATGTCCCGCCATGTGGAGTTCGGCTCACTCTCGGAGCTGTCGTTGTGGGCGGCGATCTTGGTGGGCTTCTTCGGGTTGTTCCGTAAGGACAATCTCACCACGGGTAAGGAGGACGCCTGCAACCCGCGGGCGGCTTTGGTGCGGGATGATGTGCTGTTCACCGAGGACGGCGAGACGGTGTGGATCAGGGTGAGGTACTCTAAGACCATCCAGTGCGGTGAGCGCTTTCACTGGGTGCCCCTCCGGAGGGTGCCGGGGTCGGCATTGTGCCCAGTGTGGGCGCTGAGGGCGCTCATGAGCGCTACGGCGGGCAGGGCTGGCGACTCCCCCCTCTTCGTGGCGGAGAAGGTGGTGGGGAGGAAGGTGCAGGTGGTGCCCCTGACCCACGCGGGTCTGGTGGGGGGCATCAAGCGCTTGGCGAAGGCGGCGGGCCTGCGCCCAGAGGCCTACGCCGGGCACTCGCTCAGGCGGGGCGGGGCCACGGCGGCGAAGCAGCTGGAGGTGCACACGATGTACATCAAGCACCAGGGGGATTGGCGCAGCGACTGCTACGAGAGGTACTGCGAGATGCAGCCCGAGCAGAGGCTCATCCTTCCGGGCGCCATGGCAGCGGCCGCGGCAGCACTCACGTGATGTGAGCGCATGAAGGTGATGGCATCCTTCCTCGGCCCCTGCCCGGCCCCCTTGGGTGAGTGTGTTCAGTGTTGCAATGTGCCACCGGCAGTCAGGCCGCTCAAGGGAGCGAAGAGCCCAGGAGAGGCTAGGCCGCTCAAGAGAGCGAAGAGCCCAGGAGAGGCTAGGCCGCTCAAGAGAGCGAAGAGCCCAGGGGAGGCTAGGCCGCTCAGGAGAGCGAGGAGCCCAGAAGGGGGCAAAGACGCTCAAGGGAGCGACGATCCCTCAGGGGGGCAAGGCCGCTCAAAGGAGCGAAGAGTCTGACGACTAGGCCGCTCATGGTAGCGAGAGAGGGACTGCCGGCACGCACATCACATCACTGAACCTGTCAGGTGAGCCACTGCATAGGGCAGGAGGCATGGTAGAGGCTGCACGAGAGGACTGCTTGCCAAGGAGGCACTCTGCTAGCCATGGAGGCAAGGAAGCAAGCAGAGAAGCACTGTTAGCTAGGAAGAGAGCAACAGTAGCTTAGCAGCTCGTGTAGCATTATCACCTGACAGTTTCTGGGAGACACTCACTCAGCCAAAGGTCAGAATGCAAATGAGCCTGGAAGGCAAAAGAGGAAAAGTGAAAAGGCAGAGAAATGAAAAGAGAAATGGCAGAGAAAGGAAAGACACAACAATTAACTAATAGCAAATTTAATGAGAAGCATTGCTGAGGCCTGCCAACCTGCTTGACTTGTTTGTCACCCTACTGTGAATTGCTTGAAATAACTCCCCAATGCGCAGAACGTAGGTGTGACGCGGAGGGATTGTAGGGGACCTTGATCTGTCTTGGGTTCAAGACAGCCCAAAGTGTATTTCGAGATGCCAGACTGTAGAGGGTGCTCAAATCGCTGGTCGAGCCTTGTTTCCTGGGCCGTTAGATCCGGAATGTTCACAGTTTGCCTGATCGAGAATCGTATGGTCTAACACTCACTGGCTTATTCCAGGTTCCGTCCATGGAATCCGTAGATCCGTTCATTTGCTTTCCTCACCCATCCCAAAGGACTCTGAGCAGTTGCGGACAAAGCTGGGAATCAGCCGAGAAAGTCAGTTTCAAAAGAGATTTTGCACACTCTTAGAAGCGTGTAACAAAGCTGTTGGTATGAAGTTGTTGTGTGCCTTTTGGCAGTTAGATCGCAGGTGCAAAACAAATCAGCGTTTCCTGCTTCTCCTTCTTTTGGTACTTGTGGAACCCACGCCTGACCCCAGCCTAATGCATGGCATGCCTGACTGTGGCAGGCTTCAACCAGCCCTACCAGTTGAACACTTTTGGCGACCGCTTCTTTGACAACCGCTCACTGGGTGAGCCCTTTCTCCCCCAGCCCCCTCCTCATGCAGCTTGATGCTGGCTTCGGGGCGTCTCACTGCTCCACTTGCATGCTTGCCGGTGTGAAGTAAAGTGTGTTTCGCTCTCTCGTGAGGCGATGCTACCTTCAGTCGGGTGCGTTGGTATGTCATGCGCTTAGCTCTCCTCAGAGAAAACCCTCTTGTGTCATCCTGCCTTCAGAGAAAACCCTCTTGAGTCATCCCGCCTTCAGAGAAAACCCTCTAGAGTCTTCCCGCCTTAAGAAGCCCTCTTGAGTCTTCCTGCCTTCAGAGAAAACCCTCTTGTCATCCTTGCCTTAGGAAAACCCTCTTGAGTCATCTGCCTTCGGAGAAGGCCCTCTAGAGGAATGTGCGCGGAGAAAAACCCTCTTGAGTCTTCACGCCTTGGAAGAAAAATAGCTGAGTCTAAATGCCTTCGGAAAGCCCTGCGGAATCATGCCGCCTTAAGAAAACCCTCTTGAGTCTTTACGCCTTGAGAGAAAACCCTCTTGAGTCATCTTTTGTAAAACCCTCTTGAGTCTTTTTACGCTAAGAAAGCCCTCTTGAGTCATGCGCATGGGAAAACCACCTCTTGAGTCATCACGCCTTGAGAAAACCTCTTGAGTCATATCTTTCCAGAGAAAGCCTGCGTCTCATCTTTGCCTTCAGAGAAAACCCTCTTGAGTCATCACACCCTTCAGAGAAAACCCTCTTAGTCCATGCCTTGAGAGAAAACTTCCTCTTGAGTCTTCTGCCTTGAGAGAAAACCCTCTTGAGTCTTCACACTTGTTCGGAAAACCTCTTGCGTCATGCCTTAGAGAAAACCCTCTCGAGTCATCCACGCCTTGAGAGAAAACCCTCTTGAATCATGCTGCCTTCCCGAAAGGCTTCGCAGGTCTTACATGCCCGAGGAAAAACCCTCTTGAGTCATCTTTGCCTTCAGAGAAAACCACTCTTGAGTCATCTTTGCCTTCTCGGAAAACCTCTTGAGTCATCCTTTACTTCGAGAGAAAAAGCCCTCTTGGTCATCATGCCTTGAGAGAAAACCCTCTTGAGTCATGCGCAGCAAGAAAAACCCTCTTGAGTCAAATGCGCCCGGAAGAAAACCCTCTGGAATCATGCCGCCTTAAGAGAAAACCCTCTTGAGTCTTCCTGCCTTCAGAGAAAACCCTCTTGAGTCATGCTGCCTTCAGAGAAAACGCTCTTGAGTCATCCTGCCTTCTGCCTTCTGATGCGCGTGAACGAGTCTGAGGGGCCGTGGTGGAATCGAGCTCAGGGTTGGAGCTGTCCTTATTTTACGGCATGGAGATTGTTGGGGGGTTCTATGCCGGGCGCATGCTGGACCTGGGCAAGGCGCGGGGCGAGTCCCGCACCGCTGCGGTGCGTCACCTTTTCGGGAAGGTTGCGCTGGGGCTGTGGCCTGGCAGCGGGAACCTCCAAGGTGAATGTGGCACGGGGATGAGGGAAGTGCCCGACACGTGGCAAGCGCGGCAGAGATGGCTTGCGCACCTCGAGCAGGTCTGAATCTGACACGTGGC
>LGRX02021323.1:0-13053 GCA_001247695.2 Cymbomonas tetramitiformis
ATAAGGATATATATATGTCGGGCGCTGAGGAGCGGAACTGTCTCGCAGGGGCAGGTGCTCTCGGATACTAAGATGATATAAAATACTTAGGTGAGTGTTTTATAGCACACTGACAACCGTGACAACGGACACTGGTGACACCTCGGGCTGAGGGGTGACAGACGGGAGACCCACTGTGCCCCCCCCTTACAGTGGGGGTGGCAAGATTGGGCTCCCCGTGACACCACCTCACCCCGTGGGGTTGAGGTGTCACCAGGCAAAGAGGCAGGAGCACTGCAGGGTCTAGGAGCCACACCGGCTCGGGCAATCCGGCATGTGCCATCCCAAAGTGTTCGAAAGTCCATTCTAAGCTAATCTAAAGAATTTAGGTCCCTCGAGGATCATCACACACCGTGCAGGCATGGAGAAGGGTCAATGCTGAGCTGTGCTTTGTTGTCGGAATCTCGCTGGCGGCGGTGTCACCGATCGCATGCGTCAAGCGCCAGTGAGGCAATACTCACCCCTACAACGTTCAACCAACGCCAGTGCGATGCCAGAGCCAAAAGCGGCCTGGCACCACCAGGGCGGTTGCGTCAACGAAGAGGGGGCAGGGGGATGGAAGGTGAAAAATGCGGCGAGCCCCCACTCTGCCGCCAATGAGCGCGCAAGCAGAGGGGAGAATCGGTGGGGTTGGTGTTGTAACACCACCGCACACCACCACACAGTGGCCAAGGGGCACGAAGGGTGGAGCGGAGAGCGGAGAATGCTGCGGACGCAACTCGTCGTGCTCAGGGTTGTCGTCATTGGCGAAGGCGATAGACTCGATGTTGGTGTCTGGTGCATAAGCACCACCAGACACCACCAGACCATATAGCCAGGTGCAGGATGCCGTCGATGGACTCGAAAAGATGCCAACGCTGAGTGAACAGTGGGCATGCGCGCATTCTGGCGGTCAGCGGACATGGTGGCTGGCCGCTGGTTGGAGAATTCCGCGAACGCGAAGTTAGGGTTCCCAAGCGAAGACATAACTTTCTGAAAAATGAACCAAATCCAGCGATGGATGAGTCAAATTGGAGTAGATTTTGACGAGGAAGACGCCGGTGACGTCAAACAAGTCGTGCGGCCAGCCAGTTGTCCTTCAGGAGCGGCGCTGCTGTCCAGAAAGGCGAGGGCGCGTTTGGGTGCGTGTATAAAACGTAACTCTCCGTAAAATTAACCAAATCGGGCGATGTAAAAGCCAAATTGGGGTGAAATTCGACGAGGAAAACGGCGGTGAGGTCAAAAATAACGTGCGGTAAGCCAGTTTTGTCACAGTTCGGGCGCTGCTGTCCAGAGTGTAGGGCACGTAGTTGGGAATGGTCGGAAATGCGTAAAAGCGGCAGGGCACAATTGTAGCCCAATTTGCTTACGGTTTGATGATAAATTCTGGTCGCGGCCGCGATCTTCAACGGTGGCCGGGGTCGGGATATAGTTGCTGTCGTAAGGACGAAACAGCTGCCGTCGGTTGCGGCGGTCGGGATTGTCGAAAATGTGTAAAAACAACAGGGCTCAACTGCGGCCCAAATTGCCCACGGTTTGGTGATAAAATTTTGGACTCGGCCGCGATCTTCAACGGTGGCCGGGGTCTGGATATAGTCGCTGCCGTAAGGACGAAACAGCTGCCGGCGGTTGCGGCGGATTCGAGGAGATTCGGTTCGCCCTCCAAGGATCAAAAGTAAACAACGAACACCCACAAGTGGTGGCCGATAACCTGACAAGAAGTGAGAAATATATATATAAGGATATATATATGTCGGGCGCTGAGGAGCGGAACTGTCTCGCAGGGGCAGGTGCTCTCGGATACTAAGATGATATAAAATACTTAGGTGAGTGTTTTATAGCACACTGACAACCGTGACAACGGACACTGGTGACACCTCGGGTTGAGGGGTGACAGACGGGAGACCCACTGTGCCCCCCCCTTACAGTGGGGGTGGCAAGATTGGGCTCCCCGTGAACCTATTGGCTTCAGTTACATCACTGTATTCTAGGTATTCTGGAGTCTCGGGCGGGGACCATCCCGCGTGGATTTCTGGCCCAGCAGCATTTTGGTCCACCCGGAGACGGCCTCCCGACATCAACAGTTTGTCAGAGTCACTATATCTCCTAGTGGTTGCTTTTGTGGTTCTGGTACATTTCCTGAACGAGTATTTGGATTTTTTCACATTGACCGATGTATGTCCAATGTATGTCACGAATTCATTGACAACCACCAACATATCTTGAACTTCCTCATTTGTTTTGCCTATAAGCATGATGTCGTCACAGAAAAAACGGGCGAAGACATTCGGAGGTGAATTCATGTTAATCAGATTTGGTGCCGGGAGATGTGGAGCATCAGTACTAGTGACTTCTTTTCTAGTATGCATGGTGTAGCCATAGGTTGCACCACTCGGGTTGGCTCCGTTTGCCCTTTTTGCCAGCCATATCGCTAAGATGTCCATGATGGCCACAAACCTGAGGGGACTTAGAACTTCCCCTTGCGGCACTCCACACTCAAGTGACCATTCGTCTGTTAAGCCTTCCTCGGTGAGGACCGTACGGGTGGCTTCATTAGTGATGTTTGAGATAATCTCAGTGATTTCTTTGGGGAAGCCTAGCTTATCAAGTGCGAGGTTGCTCATCCAAAACTCAGCTCTGTCGAAGGCTTGCTTAAGGTCTAAATAGACCACATGAAGATCTTTATCGTATCTGTTGGCATCTGAGATGACTTCATTCAAAATTTGAAGTGAGTCATCAATGTTTTTGTTTGGGAGGAAAGCATCTTTAATGGGGGAAAATATGGGGTGGACATTTAAGGCTGCCTTTATTCTGTTTGCAATGATGATTGTATTAAAGAGTTTCAAACCAGTTTCACGCATGGTCAGCGGTCTGGCATTGTCAGGTGTACACGGTTCAAGCGGGTTTTTGGGGATCGGAAGAATGATGCCCGACTTTGCACGTTTGGGAAACTTTCCAGTTCTAAGGATGTGGTTGAAGAGTGAGA
This sequence comes from Cymbomonas tetramitiformis, assembly GCA_001247695.2. NCBI lineage: Eukaryota > Viridiplantae > Chlorophyta > Pyramimonadophyceae > Pyramimonadales > Pyramimonadaceae > Cymbomonas > Cymbomonas tetramitiformis. The sequence goes on from LGRX02021323.1 coordinate 3,005, forward strand.
CAGTTTGAGCTTGGAAGTTTTCCGGGCCTTGAATCCACTGTGAGTATCTCATTCCTGTGGGCCCAGGAGCCGTCGAAATGCCGCATGTAGAATATGCTTGGTTTAGTTCCTTTCGGGTGATAAGACATGTTAATTTAGCAGCTATTGGGCTAGGAAGTTTCGGGCTTATTTTTAGGATTTCAAGAAGCCACGGGGGGAGGGTATCCGGTTTCTGTGGAGTGGTGGAGTAAAGTTTCTTGTCCTTGTATTCTTTTAAGGTGAGGTCAAGTCTCTCCTGCTTGCTTTCAGGAATGTTACCCTCGCTGTCATGTGTGGCCGCTGCACCTTGTTCATTTGGTTTTATCTTGCCCATGACCGTGTCTAGGAATCTTGAGAGATTTGTGGAAAAAAGATGTTGGAGGGCCTCCTTCTCATGGAGTTTCCTTTGTTCCAAATCAGCCTCTCTGCTCTCCTGGAAGGCTTTCCTAAAGAAACCAAGGTTTTCGGACAAGCGGCTGAGCCATGCGGTGGCACTTTCATTATGTTTAGCTCTTATTCTTGTGAAAGGAATTTTTAGGATCAGGTTCCTTGCCTCTGTGGGAATACGATTGTCGTGTATGCGGGTTTACGTGCATTTAATGGTTCGTCTGATGATGTTCATCCATTTGTAGGTGTAATTTGATACCGCTGAGGGTTTACATATTCCCGCTTTCGGGTTTTGGCCTCTTGTACCAAAGGAATGAGTTGCCGCTTTGTTTGCCAAATCATGAAGGGTTTCCCATATAGCATCGGGGTCCAGCTCATCCTCAGTTGTTGACTCATCTTTTGTTGCTTCAGTCGGTAGTGCCTCGGATAGCAGCAGATCAAGCCGTTCAGTGTATGCCCTCCAGCCCGTAGCATATCGAAAGGGAGCATTTGCAATTGTTTTAGAAGCCTCACTAGTCATGGCAGTGCCGTACGTGTTCCAAAATTTGGCCGAAAGGTGGGGTTGTAGGGTGACACTCCAAATAGTGAGAGAGTCTTCAGTGGCTGTTTTTTTGATCTTTCCAACTTCTAGCGGTCCACAGGAAAGGTGCCGTTTAAGGTAGGCATTGGCTTCTTTCTTATTAGGGGCATTCAACAAGCCTATCAACCAGGTGTTTTCCTTCCCGCAGTAGCCTAAATTCTGGGCTTCTTCTGGCATGCCTTTTCCTCTGGACAGAAGGTGGGCCGCATTCCATGGTGAATTAGTGTGCAACCACCATTCTTTAGATTTATTATGCCATTCAATGCCCTGCTCAATGTCATCCAAGTCTTCGTTTGATTTTACAAGTTTGTTGATTGTGATAGGACTGCCATCAAGGTTTGTCCTTTGAATGTCTATGTCAGTGGTGTCCCCTGTGATTGTGGTAATCTCACCTAATGCCTTGAGTTTATCGGGGCAGGCATGGACAAACTCTTTCTTTGAGTAGCCGTTAGCTTTTAAGAAATTTGCCATTTCTTTTATGGACCATTTGTGGTGTGTAGCTGGCAAAAGGGCGGGCATTGGCATGCGAATGGGGTACCCTGTGTAGTTCTCATGTGTGGTGTCCTTCGCACCTTAGAATCTGGGAATTGCACCCATGTTTTCTCCCAGCTTTTGTTGTTGTCGCTCCCTGGTGGGAAGTTTTATTTCGGCCCATACAATGCCATGATCTGAAATGATATATGGATTTTCTTCAGTCCAACCCGTCTTGACTGCCATGTCAGCCATTGTTGTGTTTGCAAGAATATGGGTGAGTTTAGGGAACCCGGTCTTTTTTGTCGCATGCATGGTCATTTCTGTCGCTGTCGCAAGAAATCTTTCTGTCGCACGTCAAAAATTCCGAATCTTCTGAAAAAACCGGAAACGGGCAGTCGTTCCCTTAAAGGGACGAAGAACGATTTCACAAAAAAAAAGGTGGGGGACGAACGAAACGACATCGTCATCGTAACACTGTCAGAACTGCCCAAAGATTTTCCACATAACAAATTTTGATCTTCAGCGTTGTCGCTCGCCTTTGGAAGATACACCATCCCCCCATCGACTATTTTTCGACCGCCCGATCGAATCGTCGACCGAACGATCGGACAGTCAGATGACAGATTCTTCAAGAAGGGCATCTTCAAGTTGTCGCAGCGATCTTGAATATACTCCAATCCTACATCAACTAATTTTCGACCGAACGACCGGACCGTACGATTTCGTCGCATAATGGATTCGACCCGAAGACAAGATCTGTCTAGTGTCAAGTGTGTCGCAAGCAACGTGTCCATCTTCGATCTTGAAGACAACCACCCCACGTAAACTAATTTTCGACCGGCCGGTTGGATCATCAACCGAACGATCGGATGTGGTGTTGTGGTCCTGATGGATGTGGTGGTGTGGACGTGTGGTCTGTGGTGCAACTAGAACTACCTCGTGTCGCGATAACCATAGCGTGACAGCGTGACAGTTGACCCACAATTATACGTAATCACAAGTCAGTCTCGTAGCTTGACGCACCAAATAGCGCTTGAGCTCAGCCGCCTTCTCACTTTATTTCCAGCGTTCAAAATACCCCTGTGCTGCGCTTGCTTTTTTGCTCTGACTATTTCTAAGTGAGTGTGTGCAGGTTTCCGTTTCATTTGGTGCATACTATCCTACCAGCTCGCTAACTTCGTCTGTTTTCTCCGCATCCTGTGTTGCAGCATCTACTGGCGTTTTTTTTTTCGCATGTCGCAGGATTGCAGGATTGCGCGCCTCAGCGACTTTCTTCTAGCGTATTTCTTGATGCTTAAATATTCCTGAAAAGGCATTCTGACAGATTCCTGTTTTCTTGCCTTTTCAGGAAATACGTATCTGGCGATCTCTTTTGTGCACTACTGGGTGGGCTGTCGAGATGCTTGCTGCCTGCGACCCTGCCGATTTATTTATGCAAATTCTTTGTGCTAATTATCCTGACCTCAGTGTTTTTTCCTTTGTCATTCTGTTTCCAGAAGAATGCTTGGAGACCGTCGGGTACCTTGCCCGTCGGGTTGAGTTCGACTCCCAACATTTCTATTACTGACTAGCGTGCTGTATTTTGCAGAGTATGTGGATACTTTTGGTTATTGTTCAATTTGCACAGTTTTCAGCGTAATTCGACTCTCCATTCTCTAGTCGCTGACTTCGTAAATTTGTGCGTGCAGAATATCGGAATGCTGTGTTTGGGAGATATTAGTAGGGTGATAGTGTAGGTTGTAGTGCTGTTTATTTGATGTTTATAGAAAAGTAAGTGTAATAATAGCTTAAAGCTGTAAATTTGGTTTGTGTTTTGTAATGACACCACTGTTTCGTATCACACCGTGCGTGACGAGTTCTCGTGTATACATGCGTTCATCACCGTTGATCCCGCTAGGTTGTACTAGCTTTTTTAATGTTGAGCTTCATCATGCACGGAGTTTTTGTTCGTTGTAGGTCAGACCCCCCCTACTCGGCTGAAAGTGTTCCTATATAATTCTTGAAATTTTAATAAATTTCTGATAAATTTTGCGACAAAATACCCCCTAAAATAGACCAGCAGTGACATTTATGTCGTACCTGCGACAAAACGATCTGCGACAAAAATGACAATCAATGCGACAAAAATGATCCGCTACCTGAGTTTAGCTTTAGAGCTTTTCTTAATGACGTGGGTGAATACTTCATCGCCTGGGTGGTGCTCCATGATCAGCTCTTTAAGTGAGCATTTGTCATTACTGAGGTGTGCTAGGAGGTGCTTGTTATTTTCCAAGTGGTCACGGTAGGGCATGATGGTGCCTCCTGTAATGCGTTGTTGTTGGGTAATGGTGCAATTCTTGTCTCCGATTTCAATATAAGCTTTATTCGGGCTGTTCCCAGCTTTGTCACCATACAATGTCCGCTCTGCCATCTATCATTAGATTACAAATGGTTTCAAGTTTTATGAGACTGCATTTTACTTCCTGTGCGTGTCTTAAACCCCCGAGGTTCATTCCCATTATCTTGATGTTATTTGATAATTGGGCTTGCTGCAGGCTTTCTAATCTCCCTATTTCAGTTTGTTGCAATTTCCCTCTGTTGTTTCTGACTTGATGTAAGCATCTCCCCATTTTGTCATATTCATTCACAAAGTCGAAGGTGGTGTTGACACATTTGGTTTTGTAAACCTTCCTCTTGTGTTTGCGGGAAGCTTTCCTCCTTTGCCCATATTGAGGGTTTTTATCAGCACATTTGGTGTTTGGGTCGCTGATCTGTCCAATGGGGGTCCTTAACGGTGTGGCTTTTCGGGGCCGCTTGTCTTGTAAACCATTGGTTCTGTCGGCAACCGTCAGCAGATGCCTAAGCTCGTCTCTGACCAAAGAGATAGCAAAATCATTCTCCCGTTTTGTAGTTCTACAGGTGTTGTCATTTTTCAGAAGCATTTTAATGTTGAGTTTGTTCAAATAATGTAACAGATCTCTGGCAAATTGGTCTGTGGAGTGATACCTCCAAGTACGAATAATGTTTGTTGCTTTTTGTGCTATGATGAAATTCAAGATTCCCGAGTTATTTGGGTGTTCATCAAAGCTTAAGTTAATGAAACATTGTTTTATCTCATTGTCAAGTGTGAGGGGATGCTTGTTTCCCAAATATTTTGCTTGAATGCCATTAGCACAGTATATGATAGTCTTTTGAGGAACAAGGTGAAGAAAGACATACCAGATCCCATCGACATTTGATATATAGGTAGTGTTTGTGCGACCTGATTGTCTGGGTATGCAATGGTAAGAACCATGAGTTTTCTTGATATTAGTACTGACTTCCTTCAAGCGTTTTAGTAGTGGCCAGTCCAGTCCGAAGTGAGCGACAATGTTGTTCATATGATGAAAGGTGAGTGCCCCTTTTCGAGTGATTCTTCCAGGTTGGGAGGGGGGGTTATTTTTGGGGGGTTCCACTATCACCAATTCCTCAATGCAACGAGGTGCCGCATTGTATCCTACATTCAAATCAGCAACGATGATTGGCTTGACTTCCGCCCGCATTTCAAGGCGATATTTTTGAATTTCACTAAGCTTGATGTCATGTCCTGTGGGTCCTTTTCTGAGATCTCTGTCTAAGTATTCTTCGAATGGGAGGGCTTGAGCCTCTCTGTTCCACTGAGCCCATCTGAACGCTGTTTTTGCAACCCATACCCCGCAATTGTAACTATCAGTTCGAAATGTTTCCTTAAAGGTGCGGATGGTAGAGACTTTTCCTTTGAGGGACATTCTTAGGTCTTCCAACCAAACCCTAAGTGGTGATATAATGGAGTTGATTACGGACTTTTCAGCCTTTTCGCCAAAGGGATCATAAACATAAGCAAGGATGTCATTTTCTCCTGAAATTTTGATCATCAAGATTCTCCAATGAATTGAATCACAAATCCCAATCTGAGTGTGTTGGTGCTTTTTGAGTTTATTGATAACAATACCGGTGAAATTATCCTCCCGTACTGTTAACTTTATAAATAAGGTGCTTTAGTTCAATCGGGGCAATGGTGCTAGGGTCACGTGTAGTCATGGCATCACCTACTTGAGTCATGTTGAGCCAGCCTTTGTCAGAGAAAAGGCCTTCTGCGAGGGATACATTTTTAATAACCTCATTGGTGTAGACTCCCGCGCCACCTCTGATCGGCACAGTCTTCGATTTTTTGCCTTTCTTCTTGGACTTGGTTCTATGAGGTGATCTCTTATACAAGTATTTTCTTGACAATAACCTATAGAATCGCTTCCGCCTCAGTGTAGAGTAATGACCGTTTGCTCGTTTCTTGTGGGCCCAGCGGTACGTGGTCCTCGGGCCAGGGGCAAATTTATGATAAATTCTCCAATTTTGTATGGTGAGGAAAGCCATCATATGATAGGTCATAACCCACGTGCCAAGGTTGTTTTGTTGCATATAGCAAGTGCAACAATGCGCCATGTCATCATGACTAGAAAGAATGTTTAAAGCAACGGCTCTTGATTTTAGGTCTATGGGAAGATTAGCCAATGACAAGCAATAATTAAGCTTAACAGGATGTCTGCCTTTACAGCTAAAAGGGTTGGCGGCAGTTAAACAGGGCATGTTAGTTTTGTTGCTTTGTGATGTGGTTGGTGCCCTTACACTTTCGGAGGGCTCGTTGTGCAAAATGCATTTTAGGGTAAAGCAAAGCAATTTTGTTCGGCATTTGGGACTTTTTATCAAAGATGCAAGGGAAGAGTGCTCCAATTGCCTTATGGCTCATATAAATAGCATAATGACCATGAAGGTAAAGAAAGGCATCTGACACAGTGAAGTGACCAGTGCTCAGCAAAGGGGTCAGGCTAGGCTCTAGCAATGCTGTCCTAATATCCCGCATCCGTAGGGTGGGACTGGATCTCCGCATCTGCAGCAGGATCAGGCTGGTCTTGAGCAGCAGAGACAGCGGCCATGTGCACATCCTCGTCCCAGGCAGATGGGATCTCTCTCGCATGAGTCCCCACGTGGTCAGCTAGGGGTGCTCCCTGATCTCTGCCCGGTGTTAGTGGGGCCTCACTCTCTCCACCAGTCCCCATGCCGTCCTCCGTCTGCCCAGTCTCAAATAACCTCGCCCCCGATGTCTCACCGGCGCCCCCCTGGTCCTCTAGTAGACTGTATCGAGGTCTGGTGGCTGCCGGGGGGGGAGTGGTGTCCGCCATCAACTCCGCCCGCTGTCTGGACCTGGCCCCACCTGCTGTCAGCGGGATCCTCGTCCATCCCTGATCATCAGGCCCCTGCTGGTGGATCTGCTGTCCCACGTGGGGGGCAGGCCCGCCCACGCTGATGGGATCTGGGTGCGAGTGTCTCTGTCCTGAGCTGCGTGGCTGCAGCGTCCGTGCCGTCGTCCGTGGGCCCACCTGTGCTCCAGCTTGTGCTCGGGAAAGGTAGTGAGGGGTGTCTGCCCTCCGCTGTGGGGCCAACACGCCATGTGTAGCCGCCGGGCCGCGCCTAGCGTCTCTCCGCCTGGGTGCTCTGGGGGCTATCTGCTGGCCTCCTCTGCCTCTCCCCGGCTGCAGTCTCTGGTCTGGCCTGCCCACTGGTCCTCCCCTGCCTCCCATGCTCCCTCCGCCTCCTGAGCCTCCGCCTCCTCCAGCTCCCCCTCCAGGTCCACCTCCATGTCCTCCGCCTCCTCCTCCCCCACCAGACCCACCACTCGAGTCACGGGTCCTCCGCCTCCCCTCCTCCCCCCACCCAAGAGCCCACCTCCCGAGTCCTCCGCCTCCATAGCCTCCTCCACCCTTACCGCTCCTGATCCAGCTCTCATAGCCCCCTCCTGATCTCTCCTCCTCAACCAGCATGCCCCCGAGTGATGACCCTCCCCTCCATGGGGGCCCTGTGCATCCTGTAGGTGACCGTCGTATCCGCAGGTGATGCCGTCAAGGTGTGTGATATTCACCACCCACTCGCTCGCCCAAGGCTGCGCGACACCGAGAGGTCCGCTAACGGGGATGCTGAGTGGGATGAGGTAGGCTGGGGCAGTCTCGGCCACTAGCTGAAGGATGTCAGGTCTGGTGCTGGCAAGTGCAAATGAGAGTCCTCCGGCATCAACTAGATCCCGGGGCTCTGAAATGTCTACTGATGTCTGACTCCCAGAAAACCAGCAGATGTATCTCAGGCCCCCCGTGGTCGGATGGACCTGCTCCTGATGTGCTATTGGCTACTATCCTTAATCCAGATCCTCCCACAAGGATCTAGCGCAAATGGGCATGGCGACCTTGTATATCGTATATAGTGGCCTGGCATATGCTTTGGGGCAATATCTATGACCCTTTTGAATTATCTATAACATTTTTTTGCTTGAAATATCGATGCTTTAACCTTTAATCTTAGAGTGGTTTGGGTGGGTGCTTTCACAGAATTTTAATTAAAGTGCTAGATCCTACTACAAGTAAGGATCTAGGGCACCGACAACTCTAGGCCTTGCTACACGAGCTCGGGTTGGTGCGTATGTTGTTAACCCTCAAGGGTATGACCAAAACTAATTGTGTAAGCCCTTTAATATAATACTAGCCGGATTAATCGCCGCATATGCGCATGACATGGTGTAGTACCGTCGAAATTCAATATTTCCATCATAATTAGGATCTGAAAATTGCATTCTAGAACCTCTAGCGACAGTTCAAACCGTTCAAAAAATCCCCCAAAAATCTTAGGGAGACTTTGAAGTCATACTAAAGTACTAAAGTGTTCACCGAAGCAAAGATCTAGCCTCAAAGCTTAAAATGGACCAAGACTTACGCCCAAAATGCGAAATTATCCCCATACTTAAGGAATGTGTATATCTCACCCATGTTACCGCGTTCGTGTGATGTGTCCAATATACACTATCCAAGTCGTATTTCGACCCGAATATGATTAATATACATGCATACCTTGAGATATATCACGTCTATGGTGGAAAAGGATCGACATACGATTGACCAAAAAATATGGAAGAGGCACCCCGGTTTTGAAGCTTTAAAAAGCGTAGCCGTTCGAAATTTGGTTGGGGCATGCTATAAATGCATTAGCTAGGAGTACATATGATGGATTCTCGTCAAACCACGCACCACACTACTTAATATAGGTCCCATGTGGAAAATATTCCTTGGTGTTGACTTGTAGAAAGCTCGTGGGACGCCCAAATAAATTATTGGAAAAGTGATCCTTGTGGGAGGATCTAGAGCGTTCTAGGTCCTCCCACAAGGATCTCGGGATAGTAGCCACTATGATACTGCCTAGCACATTCCTGGCGACCTCAGAGGCTGATAGTAGTAATGTGCCCATGTCTAGAGCCGAGAGAGAGAAGGGGGCTCCTGGGGTGGCCTGGACAAACTGAACTCTGATGTGCTCACCAAATGTGTGTGGGACAATCCTGTATGCCACGTCGGGGCCAAGATGCTGGTAGCCCTGAGGGTGTGAGGGAGAGTGACACCCGCAAGCGGAATAGAGGAGCGAGTGAGGGCTGCCTGCTGGGCCTCTCTAGTGGGAATCCACACTAATAGGAATGGTGTAATCAGGTCACCTGGCTGGCCAGCATAGTAATGCGAGGCCCCCGTGATGTAGTGTGCTGGTAGGTCCGTAACCGGGGACACTGTCCTCCGTATCTCCCTAATGATCGAGGTGCTCTCATCCGATGTGAAAGGCTCTGGGCAGGCACATCCAAGCCTGTAGACCCTGATAGCTGTCCTCTCTGAGGACGAGATAGGCTGGTGCGTCACTCCCTCGTCATGCTGCTGGGCTAGGCTAAGATACGCTGCCGCTAAAGCTCCTGGGTCGAGGGAGGCTCCCGGCTCCATCCTCCTGATCCTGTCACCGCTGTCCTCCTCCTGATCCTCCTCCTCGGTGACGTGCAGGCCTAGTGGGGGAACTGGAAGTGATCCATGCTGAGCCTGATGCTGGGTCGGCCCAAAGGGCTGTGGCTGTGGCTGAGGCTGGGGCTGGTGATGCAGGAAAGGCTGAGGCTGCGAATATGGGAGAGGCTGCTGCTGCGGAAATGAGTGCAGTGGTGGCTGAGGCTGCTGCTGCAGAAAGGGCTGAGCCTGGCGCTGAGGCTGCTGCTGCTGCTGAACAGGCTGTGGCTGAAGCTGGGGCTGAAACTGAGTCTGAGACTGTAAAATGGCCTCTGGGCGTGGCTGCTGAGGAGGCTGGGGCTGAGGCTGCTGGGAGGCTGGGTGCTGGGTGTTGGCCCCGCTGAGGGGCTGGGTGCTGGCTGAGGCTGGGCCAAGAGGCTGGGGCTGAGGCTGCAGAGAGGCAGGCTGCTGTGGCAGAGTAGGGGGGGCTGGCATAGGAGGGCGGACAGGGACGGGCCCTGACTGACCTGAGATTGCTGAGAAAGCCGGTCCCGTGAGAAGGCTCTGAGGTGAGTGTCCTGCCTCCTGACCAGCAGCTCCCTGCTGAACTGAACTCACTGGGGCCTGTCCCGCATGTGCTAGCACCTCTGAAGTGGCCATATCACGAATGATCCCGTCCTCAGTCTCCTGAATCAGCCTCTCCACTCCTCTGGTGATCGGCATCTGACCCATACCCGCCGTAGGTAGTCCCGTGTGATCACCAGAGCTCCTCCTCCTCTGGGGTGGCTGTAGGGGGGCAAAAC